>JAHBCN010007146.1:0-44730 GCA_019359885.1 Listronotus oregonensis | reverse complement strand
CTAAATATTTGACATTTGACAGCTGACAGGTGACTGACATTTGAAAAGGCGACACCATGCGCAATACCTTAAAATATACCCCCCCCCAAAGATTCCTAAGTAGATGAAAACCCCCCGCCAGCAACCGTCCGCCCCCGGCTGCAAACCCAAAGCATGCGCAGTATTGGACCTTGAATCCGTAAAAGAAAGGGGTATACCTACTGAAAATGTTATTTGGGGGGAATAAAAAAATTTTTTTCTGGGGGGGTTTTTCCCGGGTTACCAGAACTGACATAAGAATGTTAGTGAAAAGCTTTCTAGATAGGGCAGGAAAAAAAAATTCCGCAGTTTAAAGACAACCATCCTGGCACTGATTTTTTTTTTAAGTTTCTTAAAACATGATATATTAACGGAACGTTTCCCCCCAGAACAAAAAAAGGGCGCGGGCTGCCGTAAAAAAAGGGAAATTATAAAAGAGCTTTTTAAAAAAATTTTTAAGAAAAACAATAGAGAACGTTCCACCCTGCAACATCATAAATTATGATGAAAGTAAAAAAACCCCACGACCCAGGAAAATCTAAAGTATTATGTCCCCCCGTGGTACAAGGAGGGTTGAAAGGATTGTAGACTCTAGTAAATCAAGCATCTCCATAATGATGGCTATCAGCGCTTCAGGAGAATTATTCCCCCCCTATTTTGTTTATAGATCGGTGCTCATACCCAACATGGGTCGAAACCCCAGTTGGAACGGTTTATAATCGCACTAAGTCTGGGGGGTTTTTGATTCAACAACATTCGATGATTGGTTCGGGGGGATTCTTCTTCCACACTTTAGAAAATTACCTGGCGGAAAGTTATCATTGGGGACAATTTGGCATCGCATATTTCGTTACATGTCCTTCAGTGCTGTAAAGAGAATAAAAAGTTTTTGTCTTTGGCCCCCCTTTTTTCAACTCCCCTTTCCCCCAAACCCCTTTGGGGTTTTGTTTCATTTTTCGCACCTTTCAAGAAGTCGTGGAGATCCATTTTAACAGGGGGGAAAAAATGAAAAAAAAAAGGGATATTAAAATCTAATTTCCCCGGAATTTTCAGCAAGCAACCCAAAAAAAAATTTAAAACATAGAGAACAACATAAAGTCAGGCTTCAGAAGCTGCGGGTTTTCCCCCCTGTCCGGAACATTTTTTGAAGAAAATCCCAGAAAAGAGTAAAAAGGAAGACGACGTGGAAAACGAGAATAATCAACACTGGATTCTTTTTTAAAAAAATTTTTGGGGGAAAAAAAGGGTTTATACTACTGAAACAAAGAAAAAACGGGGTAAAAAAATTGATGTGGCTCCCGGCAAAGGGAAAATCCCTCAAAGATCTCCCTGGAACGTCAAAAAGCGAAAGAAAAATGGATTTAGGAAGCAGTGATGAATCGGAAGAATTTATAGACGTAGAATCTGAGGACGGCGAAGAAAAAAAATGCCAAAAAAAACCCCCAAAAACTGGGGATAATGACCCCCTACAAGTAAATATCGACAAGACCGATGATAGACTAGAGGGTGTTAAATTTGGGGGAAATTTTTGTTTTAGTTGGGTTAAAAGTCCTCATAATAATTCCAAAAAAAAATTTTATCGGCTGGACAAAAAATAGGGTTAAAAAATAGCAAAGACTTTCCCAGTGAATTTTTTTCCCAAGAAAACATCTGAAAAAGGGGTTTCCCATATTTTACATACCCAGTTGAAAAAGTGAAAGTCTTGTAAACTCTTTTAAATTTGAAAATTTTTTTTTTTTAAATTTAATCTTGGGATTTTATGTTGAAAATTTGGACATATCAAAACCCCCCCTGAATAGTACTTGTGAAATCGTTAATTTGAAAATTCGGTAACCTTTTTTGATTCCCCCCAGAAAATCCGGGATAAAAAAAAAAAGTTTGCCGGCGCTGCCGTCAAATTTAGTAAAAAACATCCTCGGTCAATTTTTCATTTATACTTCCCCCGCCGGTCCCAAACTCTTTCACCGCGATAAAGTTTAAATTTTTTGGGGACTTGCCGAGGATCGGGTTTTTCCCAAAATTTAAAAGGCTTCGAACAGTATCGTTATCGTAATACTCGCCAAAGGTCCCTTTAAACGGTACGGATGTAAACAAAATCCAATTTAAAAATTTTTCTTGGAAAAATTTTTTCCCAAAAAACGTTTCCCCCAAAATTAACATAATGAAATTTTTTTGTAACGATCAGATTGTCTACATAACGGCCTCATAATGATCCGGATCGATTTTTTCCCGACGGGGACCGACTGACTAACAATGGGGTAATTACCTATAGACAGGGTCACTAACTCTTGCATGTAGTCGGCGAAAAATTGAAACGTATATCAATATTATCTTTTTATAAATCGTACGATTTGTCGACCAACGAGACCCACAGGGGGAAAAAGCTAGGATGGGGTCCCCCTTTACGGGTTTCCCGTTTAACGTTTATTGCATAGGGTTTTGCCTGAACGGTCGTTTCCGGTTTTTTTCTTTTCGGTCCCTCCATATTTAATTTTTTTGGTAACATTCATGGTGGCATATTTGAAGTTAAAATGTAAAAACCTTATTTTCGAAATTTAAATCGGACTGCATCCCTATCGTTAATTTTTCACATTTGTCTGATGTACAAGAATGCCCGTCTCCCCGGTTATCCACAAACTGTCTTGGATTGTTTGATACGGTTCCAGAAAACATATGCCCAAAATACGCCCCGGGCTAAACAAACGTCCAAAATACTAATTTTAACTTTACCACAATGTTCTGCCCGTAAGAATTGGGAAATTTTTACAGGGTACTCTGTTTATCTTTGTCCGCATAATTAGTGTGGTAATTTTAAATTGGGGTTTATCCATCTTTTTGGCCCTTTTTGTAAATTGTTTCCAGGTATCCTTAAAGTTACATCTGCCGACCAAAGTACCTTGTCGGCTATTGGAAAATTCTTTTAACCTCTGTATATTTATCTTCGACTGACCATTTGTCCTTGTTAAAATAATCGTTCAACTCTTTGATGGCATGGGTTTCATTATGGCCGTACAGGAACCGAGGTTTGCGCACGTAGAAGTAGAACGATCGATCGACATCCATTTATGAGTATTGTTGCTCGTTTGATAGGCCAATTGAAATTGTTTACCGTTATGTAATACGCCGCGGAGGAACCGGCACGATTCGGCCGTATAACGCCGTTTTACAAACGGGGTCATGGGTTCGGAATAAAAGAGCCAATAATGGGCCGATTCGTTGTTACCAGGAACTACGTCCGACTCGTAAAAACTCAAATAGTGGCACTTGGCTTTTTCGATTGTTGTACAACGACCCATTGTTTTTGAGATAGATTGAGATTATACTAAGTACTTGCAGGCCGAGTGTTCCGTTTGTTTTATAGTTGGATTTAATCACCACTTGACTGATTAGAAAAATAGTATACTTATATATACAGGCAACTTTGCCGTAGTAGGCATTTTCTAGCGACATTAACTCGCTAGTTCTTTTGTGTTTTGCCTTGTGCTAAAAAACGCTTTACCCTTCAAACCGATTCAATTCAATCAACAAAAAAATAAGTACCAAACTTTTCGTTGTTCCAAGTCTAGTTTTTTTAGGTTTTTCTAGTCTTTATTGTTTGTGCAAAATTTTAACTGTGCTTTTTTGTTGCAGTGAATTCTGCTTAACACGTTAAAAAGTTATCGATACTATTTTTTTACACAAGTCCCTAGACAGAGTTATATGTACGGGGAAAAAACCCCTTTCTTAGATCGCAACTCTTTAAAAAAATTATTAAAGAGTTGTGATCCAAGAAAGGGTTTTTTTCCCCGTACAAGTAATGTGTGTCAAAAAAATCAGTTGTATTCAAACAGTTGGAAAATTTTCCAAGAATTTGAATACAACTGTTTTTGTTTGACACAAGTCCCTAACCAGAGTTATACGTACGGAAAAAAACCTCCTTCTTGGATCGCAACTCTTTAAAAAAATCATTAAAGAGTTGTGATCCAAGAAAGGGGTTTTTTCCCCCGTACAAGTAACGTGTAAAAAAAAATCAGTTGTATTCAAACAGTTGGAAAAGTTTCCAAGAATTTGAATACAACTAATTTTTTTTGACACAAGTCCCTAACCAGAGTTAAGCCGGAGTCTCATGCATCCGATTTCATCCGATCAGAACATGTGGCGCCACAATGTTCTGACCAATCAAAATACTTTCGGATGATCGGATCGTCGGAAATCGGATGCATGAGACTCCGGCTTTATATGTACGGAAAAAACCCTTCTTGGATCGCAACTCTTTAAAAAAATCATTAAAGAGTTGTGATCCAAAAAAGGGTTTTTTCCCCGTACAAGTAATGTGTGTCAAAAAAAATCAGTTGTATTCAAACAGTTGGAAAATTTTCCAAGGGTTTGAATACAATTAATTTTTTTTGACCCAAGTCCCTAACCAGAATGTACCTGAAAATGAAAAAAATTAACACAAATAAGATACTACAATTTTAAAACGACGTTTTTTTATTTCTAAGATTAAATATTTACATATACAAATTCCTAAAGTTATAATACAATGACTACATAAGTTTTTCAATTGCATCGATGGCCGCTTCGGAAAATTGGAAACCTTTGTCCATCAAGTTGATAAAGGCTTCTGGAAGTCTTGCCAGTGCTGCCAACATTCGGAGTATTCCAGCTGTATCTTCCACTGGTAAATATTGATTTAACATAAAATAGGTGAATGCCATGGCCGGCAGCTTTACTTTTTCCTGTTGGTCGAAAAGGCCATCGACAAAAATGGGTAAAAGCATCTCAGGCAGCATCGTCCGTTTGTTGAAACTGGAAACGGATGTTTCCCCTTTTTGTCACTTAAAAAAATTCATTGTCAAAATTCTTCATTTTCCTTCCAAGATGGAAACTCCACATTAACGCAAACAATTCTTTGAGTAATTGTTCTGGTTGCAGCTTATGTGATCTTTTTGGCTGCAACCTAAAAAGATTTTTCTAAACTTTTACCTTGTACTTGTTAAATTCGATATTGAGATTTACATCTGGCACCGTACTGGTGGTAAAGTAGATGTCCGGTGTCCCCTCCGTAAATTTTTCGGACAGCACTAAGGCGCTCTCTGTGCGACTTCCAATTCCAGTTATAGCACGGAAGAGGACGTCTTCATCGTTATCAATTTGCTCCTCCATTGGCATGAGTGGTGTTTCTCGGGAAATTTGTTCGGCGGTCGATGGTGATATTTCCAACGAAGAGGGTAGTCGGTTCGTTTTATTGTGTGATTTAGAACCCTTTGTCGATTTCGGTACTTTTTCATTCGAACGTGCATGTCGAACTTTCTTGAAGGGCACTTCCGCCGCCGGCACTGGCAAACTTTTTTTGTTTGTAACCAAAAACTCCTTCAAGTCTTCAAATTCTGATTTTTCTTCCAGGACATCATTTTGACCTCTAGATGTGGTCGGTTCCGGTGTTTTTGGTGGTCCATTTAATTTGAGAACGTCATCGTCCAGAAAACTGATATAATCGTCAAACTGTTCCAAAGCCATTTTTAACGAATTAACTTGACACTTTAACTGTTTTTTAAAAAAACTAACTTGATACTGCTTCGGACAACGTCAGAAGGATAAATAAATGTATAGCGTTTCATTTCCGTATTTATACATAACCGAAATGTGACGCGTCAGCGATAAACCTTATCGCACAAATTGTTTGCTCTATAAAATGTTTGCTTTAATTATACAAGTGTATAAATAACCCGTATAAAATTTCCACAAACGCCCATTTGTGACAGGAAAAAAAATGTCAGTTTTTTATAGCATTGAAGGTATTATTGCGAGTGGAAAGTCGACCGTTCTTGAGAATTTAAAAAAGAACTGGAACATTGAATATGAACCTGTCGAAATTTGGCAATCATACAAGGGCATTAATTGGCTCGATTTGATGTATCGTGAACCTGCGACCCACACAATAAATTTTCAAATTCTCGCTCTATCCACCTTTATGCAACGGTTTGTGCTTGACAAAACGAAAAGGCCCACATTAATGGAGCGTTCCCCTTTAAGCGTGGGAATATTCCTCGAGCAGGCATGGAATAATGGTTTTCTCACATCCGCACAATACATTGCAATGTCCACTTTGACAAAAACATTGGAAACATTAACGCCACTCAGAGAGTTATTTACCTACGAACTACGCCCAAAGTGGCCTATCGAAGATTAAGAAAACGTGCACGTCCAGAAGAAAGAGGCGTAACAGTATCTTCTTTGGAACAACTTTTTAAATTACACGATATCTTTTTCCTAGATCGACCAGATGTATTTATTTTTGATGGCGATTTGGACCTAGATCAACGCAATCAAGAATTTGCACAACTCGAACGGTGGTTTGGATCAGAGACACAATAGAATCCCTAAAGTGGACAATGTTCTCTACTAGAAAAATGTTAAAGTTACACCCACTAAACTTTTTTTCCAACTTTAACTCATCACGAAGTTTACTAGTGTAAATTAGACACAATAAAAGTTACTAAACTTTTTTTCCAACTTTAACTCGTCACGAATTTTACTAGTGTAAATTAGTCACAATAAAAGTTACTAAACTTTTTTTTCCAATTTTAACTCGTCACGAATTTTACTAGTGTAAATTAGTCACAATAAAAGTTACTAGGCCTTTTGCTCAATTTTAACTCGTCACGAATTTTACTAGTGTAAATCAGTCAAAATAAAAGTTAGGAGATGTTGTGCTCAATTTTTTCCAACTTTAACCCCCGTCAGTAAGTTTGGTAGTTTACCAAAAATATAATTGTGACTCGATACTAGAATAAGGTCCATATGTTTGTGGTCTACGTTTCATCAATTATCTTTTTCGTTCTTTTTTACAGTTTACATTACGTGGCCACTTTTACTCCCGTTAACTTTGAAACTGTAAAATCGGTCGAATTTGAATCCGATGAGAAAAGAAATCGCAAAGACAAAATAATAGTTTATTGGAAATTGAGTCATTATACAGATCGAGAGGAAAACGATTGGCTTTTAAAAATGAGATATATTTGGATTAAAAGATATCCAACTATGAACGATTTTCAGTGTGAACGTTTCCTTAGCTCCCTGAGCGACAAGGATCCCTGGTATCCGGAGTGGGCCGGTTGGAGAACGAACGAAATGGTTTTTACAAAAATTTGCGCAGCCCTAGCCACCTTGTGCAAGTCCTTTGTCGAAGATTCCAGTGCGTTTTTTCAAAATCAAAAACTAGGAAATTTGTTAAAAACTGCCGTAACGGCGATACATCATTTCAAAAGAGATAAATACAAAACGGCCAATTGGTACCCAACTTATTATACATATCCATCGCTGTTATTGTCAATGTATACTGATCTACAAGCGGTCTCATCCATTTACAATTCGACGTGGTTGTTGGAAATTTTACCCGATATAGAAAAATTTATCGTTTCGCCCACGCAAACTTCGACATTTTCTCGAAGCGGCTACGACGCGGTTATCTTGGGTTGCATGCTCGTTTACGTCAAAAAAATTTTAGATCATAAGATTCCGTGGACAAATCGGGACTATATATATTAATAAACATTGAATTTGTTACTAGCGGCGAGGGCCTCTATCCCGATTATTCCTGTCTCTTTCACGATAACGTTCGCACATATGGCTACATCTACAATAGTGTATATGCGAGTGAAATTATGGCCTCGATCAAACCTAATAATTATGGAATGGTGTGCGAGAAATTGGCAAATTTCTTGTGCCATCCGAACATCGATAACAATAACTCGGCTCTGTGGTCCAGAGGCATTACGGTAGGCCGGCAAATGAATGGGGGATCTTTGGGAGTCGACATTATGCATTTTGCACGCATAATTAACGTAAAGAAATCCAAATATTTTGCCCAAATAATTGGTCCCATCAAAAATAAATACATCTGGTCGATCTAGGAAAAAGATATCGTGTAATTTAAAAAGTTGTTCCAAAGAAGATACTGTTACGCCTCTTTCTTCTGGACGTGCACGTTTTCTTAATCTTCGATAGGCCACTTTGGGCGTAGTTCGTAGGTAAATGAACCCTCTGAGTGGCCTTAATGTTTCCAATGTTTTTGTCAAAGTGGACATTGCAATGTATTGTGCGGATGTGAGAAAACCATTATTCCATGCCTGTTCGAGGAATATTCCCACGCTTAAAGGGGAACGCTCCATTAATGTGGGCCTTTTCGTTTTGTCAAGCACAAACCGTTGCATAAAGGTGGATAGAGCGAGAATTTGAAAATTTATTGTGTGGGCCGCAGGTTCACGATACATCAAATCGAGCCAATTAATGCCCTTGTACAATTGCCAAATTTCGACAGGTTCATATTCAATGTTCCAGTTCTTTTTTAAATTCTCAAGAACGGTCGACTTTCCACTCGCAATAATACCTTCAATGCTATAAAAAACTGACATTTTTTTTCCTGTCACAAATGGGCGTTTGTGGAAATTTTATACGGGTTATTTAAACACTTGTATAATTAAAGCAAACATTTTATAGAGCAACAATTTGTGCGAAAAAGGACGTGACGCGTCACATTTCGTTTTTTAAAATACGGAAATGAAACGCTATACATTTATTTGTCCTTCTGACGTTGCCCGGGAAAAGCAGTTAAATTAAGTTAATTCGTTAAAAATGGCTTTTGAACAGTTTGACGATTATATATTTTCTGGACGATGACGTTCTAAAATTAAAATGGACCCCCAAAAAAAACCCCGGGGAACCAACATCTAGAGGTCAAAATGATGTCCTGGGAAAAAAAACAGAATTTGAAGACTTAAAGGGAGTTTTTGGTACAAACAAAAAAAGTTTCCAGTGCCGGCGGCGGAATGCCCTTCAAGAAAGTTCGACATGCACGTTCGAATGAAAGTACCGAAATCGACAAAGGGTTCTAAATCACACAATAAAACGAACCGACTACCCTCTTCGTTGGAAATATCACCATCGGCCGCCGAACAAATTTAGAAACACCACTCATGCCAATGGAGGAGCAAATTGATAACGATGAAGACGTCCTCTTCCGTGCTATAACTGGAATTGGAAGTCGCACAGAGAGCGCCTAAGTGCTGTCCGGTGCCAGATGTAAATCTCAATATCGAATTTAACAAGTACAAGGTAAAAGTTAAGAAAAATATTTTTAGGTTGCAGCCAAAAGATCACATAAGTTGCAACCAGAACAATTATCAAAGAATTTTGTTTCTTTAAATTGGAGTTTCCATTTTGGGAAAGGGAAAAATAAGAACTTTGACAGAATTTTAACGACAATGAATCATCCTCCAGTTTCCTCTGAAGAATTAAAAAAACCACAAAATGTTAAACATATTGGCCCGTTTTGTCCAGTTTCAACAAACGGACGATGCTGTTTTGTGAGATGTTTTTCCCATTTTTGTCGATGGCCTTTTCGACCAACAGGAAAAGAAAAGCTCCCGGCCGTGGCACTCACCTATTTTATGTTAAATCAATATTTACCAGTGGAAGATACAGCTGGAATATTCCGAATGTTGGCAGCACTGGCAAGACTTCCAGAAACCTTATATAATATATATATATATATATATATATATATATATATATATATATATATATATATATATATATATATATATATATATATATATATATATATATATATATATATATATATATATATATATAAAAAAAAAAAAAAAAAAAAAAATTTTTTTTTTTTTTTTTTTTTTTTTTTTTTTTTTTTTTTTTGCTTGGGGCCTTTTTCAAAATTTTAGTTTACTTGTTTTTTTTTAAAAAATAACTTAATTTTTGATACAAAATTTTATAAAAAAAGGTTTTGACTAAAGTTTACATATTTTAAAAATATATATATATATATATATATATATATATATATATATATATATATATATATATATATATATATATATATATATATATATATATATATATATATATATATATATATATATATATATATATATATATATATATATATATATATATATATATATATATATATATATATATATATACAGGGCGACTGTAAATATACTAATAATAATACTGAAAATACTACCGTCATTATAATAAACCTAATATTTTCTGGCTGGTCAGGTCGTATATCATTAAAATTTCTTTCAAAACTTTATTAAGATTATCAAATTTTAATGGTTTTTTCGTCGAGGGTATGTTTATTTGATGGCGGCAATACGCCATGTTACAGCACCGTCAAAGGATATCTGTAGCATTTTTTAAGCTAACCTTTCCCAAGGGTTAACCACTACATCCTGTTAATGCTGCCAAGAAATAAAAAAATATTTATCTCGCTACAAATACATATTTTTAATAATAGTATATTTTTTATAGAAAGGAAAAATTTTAAAACCCCACTTACAGTCTTAAATAATGTAGGGGATTCTAAGAAATAACACAGTAATGCAAAAATAAATATTGCATTTTAAAAACCTAGTTTTACCAAAAAATAGTAAAATCCCTAGTTAGAAGTTAGAAAAACACGATCTTAAATTTTTTGAAATTCTACATCAAGTATTTTTCTTAAACCAAGCTGTGTATAGCTAGTCTTCCAAAAAAATTAAACCAAATTATATGACAAATTTTGGGAATACCAACCACTGTGTTATGGATATTCAACTCACTGTGTCCGAGTCACCTACAAAGAACTTACAGTAGTGCAGAGATGATGATTCTATTCTGATACGAACCGACTTATAATAAACATCTATTCTTAATATTCATACCTTTGCGTAATAAATTAGTTATATTAAAAGTACCGGGTTTTACTTCCCAATCCCTAACATCATAGTGGGATAGAGTGATTTTTGGTGATTGTACGATATAGGGATCAAAAAAGTAGACACTGTACAGTAACTATTTTGGTATTATTGCATTGTGTATTTCCTAAATAATCATTTCAGGTACGGATCACTTCTCTAAAACCGACTTATATAAAATTATCCAGTTTTATAATTTCGCCATTTACCATTATAATATCACTGTTTAAATGAGCTGTTTGACATTTGTCGGATGATATACGATTGATTATACGGTTTTTAATAACCCAATCCTAAATTTTGAAAATCGAAAATATCACCTTCCTTTTTATACCTGTATGATAATAAAGGACAGAGTGAAGTTGTTAACGACTACCAGCGTACGCGTACGCCTCTAGTTTATTTTAATTTTGACCTTTGTTTTGAGTGGATGTTTTGGCTATCGGCATTTAATTATGGAGCGAGTAAGAAGTATTTCTGAATTGAATATTATTCTAAATCAAGAGGATGCTGCACTTATGCAGTGTTTGCAAGATTCGTTGCTTATCAGAAGAAATTTACAATGCAAAAATAGAAATTGCCGTCGGTATTGTGTACTTCAGAGACGCGAACAAGCAGTATTATCACATGCATTCTACTGCAAGAAATGCAAAATAAGATACTCCATCCTGGAAGGATCTTTTTTCTACACTTAGGATGCCAATTAGAATTATTTTACTAATTATGTGGAATTGGATATGTGAGGTACGAACGGGTAGCGTTGCAATGCTGTTTGATGTACCAAGGCAGACCGTCATACAGATATACAGATATTTCAGAGACATATGCTCTTGGGCTTTGCTTCAAAATGAGGATATGTTTTTGTTAGGTATGAATAATTCTTTTTCTTCAGACTTAGGTTAGATTTTGTAAGCAAAATAACATTTTTATTAAAATATGTGCATATATATTATTTTAAATATTAAGTAAATTTAAAAAAAGAGATGGATCGACATTTTTCAACTCTACGCACCCGACTTCCTTATGTACTTGATGTTTTTAATAAGATTCAACGTGCCCGAAGGGCACGTTGCACTAATTCATTTTATCTTTACAATAACATCGATATTAAACTGAAGAGGATTTTACATACTTCTCTTTTATTTTAGGAGGTGAAGGTCACACTGTACAAATTGACGAGAGTGTCATTACCAAAAGAAAGTATAATGTCGGACGTCTGGTTCCTCAAAAGTGGATATTGGGACTCTATGATACCACAGCCAAACGAGGACTAATTATATATATAGAAAACCGATCAGCAGAAACGCTCTTGGAAAAAATTAAAATGCATGTCTTACCTGGCAGCCATATTTGGACAGACTGCTGGAGGGGATATTCAGAACTAAAAAATTTAGATGGAGTTTCCCCATACATACACAGTACAGTTAACCATTCGAGGTTCTTTAAAGATCCTGTCACAGGAGTCTGTACAAACCAAGTTGAAGGTTACTGGTCGAGACTGAAACAGTTCTTACGAAGATTGGCAGTCATACAATCACCCTTTGTCGAGGAATACATCGACATGTTTATGTGGTGGGAAAATTTTGGACCAACACCGTCAGAACGTTTTAATAATTTTTTATTACATATTTCACAGAAATACACCTTTTAGTTTCTTTTTTATAAATTATTTGGTGTATCTTACATTATTTTTTATTTGTTTAGTGACTTTAGGTTACAATTGCTTAATTTTAGGATTGGTTTCATTAGTTATATGTAACTTTATTAATATATGTGTTGTAAATACTCATTTTCTTTCTTTTTACCCACCCAGCACCCCTGTTCGCTCCCCCACCCCGTAAGTTTCTAAATGGTAATAAAAATTTTATTTCTGAATATTCCGCATATTTTATTTTTTTAAAACTAATATAACACACTATATTATCCATTAAAATCAGAAAAATTCAAAAAATCGGTGATCCTTATAACGAACAAGACCCTGATTTTTTTTTGGTTTGTTTTGTGTCTGCTGCAAGATGCCAAAAAGAAAAAGAAAGCACTCCACCACGTCCACATCATCCACTTCGTCTTCTTCGTGCTCAACATGTTCAACCACATCTTCGAGCGACAATAGGCGAAGTCGTAAGTCTAAGAAACAAAAGAAAAAGACAAAAACCCAAACTAGACCCATGAAAGTAGCAGGGGTAAGTGACGTAAATCCTAATATAAGACCTCTGGCTCCACAGCAATTATATATATCTCCTATTATTCCTGATTTTGACCCCTTAAAGGAAGATATATTACATTGGATCGAGGTTATTGAGCATGACGCGCGTATTTATAATTGAGGACCTTGCAGCAAAAGGGGGCGCTCCATTTTTTGTTCATTTTTATCTTATACACCCGTTAATATCAAGAAAAAATTCCGCATCTATTGGTGCAAAAAGGTGGCAGATCCAACAATTAATAGAAAAGATATACCAGTTTTGGGAGCTGCCCCCATTATCATTTGGTGAAAAAAATATGCAGTCTGGAGCCTGCCTCCTTTTTGCACCAAACTTTAGGAATTTTCCATTGTAAATAGCCGTTAAACTGTTTCGTCTCGTGTTAGTACATGTTTGGCGTGCGGCAAATTAACATTGTTTACGGTACCTTGAGTTAGATTTGAGCCTTTTTAGTTGTAATTCTCATAGTGTTCATTAGTTTTGAGTACAAAAATGAGTGATTTAGAGCAGTGTTTCCCAAACTTATCTAAAGCGCGACCCCTTTTTGTTAAAAAAATTGTTCACGACCCCCTACTCATCACCCAAACCAAAATAGCGACAAAAATAGCGTGCCTAATTTACAACTGATGGTTTCTCAAATTTTATTTTACTTTACTGTTTAAGTTTAAACTAAATACATTTAAAAAATTCAACAATTATTTTAATAATTGCGATCTGTTCCACTAGTAAACTAGTAGTACTTCTGCCAGACTAGCATTTACAATAAAAATAAATAAATGTCGACTGCACATTGTACACCGCGACATCTTTGTTTGTGTCTACATCGCAATACTTTTCCATGATATTCGCGAAGGCTCTACTCCTTACTTCGCTAGTAGATGGCACTCTGAAACGTTCTCGTAGCCTCGTTTCGGCTTTATATAAGCGGCGATGTGCAATGAGAATTCAGTTCGAAACAGCGCGTTGTGGCGAATGCAGCGGTATTAAGTAAAGAGTAAATATTTTGCGACTTACGTATTCCCGTTTACGTATTTACGTCTACGATAAATTACAAATTATGGATAAGTTTTTAAAAAGAAGTGCAGAACCATCTACGTCTGAAAGTGGCAGTAATAAAAAGAAAAACAGACTTTACAGTGATGATTATCTTAAATATGGTTTTACCATTATTTCCAATAAACCACAATGTGTTATTTGTGGAGAAGTATTGTCAAACGAAAGCATGAAGCCATCAAAGTTACTTCGACATTTAAATAGCAAACATCCATATAAAAGACAAACCCGTAGAATTCTTTGAAAGAAAGCTGACCGTCCTTCACAAACAGCAAGATACTTTTCAATTGGCAACCACTACTAACGAAAAAGCATTATTAGCAAGTTATAAAGTTGCTTATCGCGTTCCCAAAAACTAGTAATCCGCACACAATTGCTGAAAATCTGATTTTGCCAGCAGCTGTTGAAATGGTACATATAATGATCGGTGAAAAAGAGGTGCAAAGTTAAAAACAATACCTCTGTCAAATAATACTATCCAAAGAAGAATTAGTGATATGGCAGAAGATATTCAGGGCGCAAGTTGTGGAAAATCTTAATAAATGCACGTACTTCTCTTTCAAATGGACGAATCCACGGATATATCTAACTGTGCCCAATTTATTACGTTTGTAAGATATGATACAAATAATGGCATTCAAGAAGATATTTTATTTTGTTCCCCATTGGAGACCTATACCACTGGAAAATGTTTATTCGACAGTTTTGTGAAACGCACAAGTAAATATGTTATTGACTGGGGAAAATGTATTGCTATATGCACGGATGGCGCTAAAGCTATGACAGGGACATCAATCTGGTCTTGTCGTCAGATTACAAGAAATAATGCCTAATGCCACATGGAGACATTGTTTTTTACATCGAGAAGCTCTGGGCGTCAAAAGCTTTACCTCCTGAAATGGACTGTGTTATGAAAACCATCATTAAAGTTGTAAATTCCATTAAAGGAAAGCTTTACAGACCCGTATTTTTCGAAAAATCTGCGAAGACATGGGTGCTATATTTCAAAATCTTCTTTATCACACCGAAGTAAGGTGGCTTTCAAGGGGCAACGTCTTAAAAAGAGTATTTCACTTAAGAGCAGAGCTTTTAATGTATTTGAAAGATGAGAAGTCCCCATATGAAAATCAATTTTCCGATCCTATTTGGCTTTTGAAGCTAGGTTTTTGCTGATATTTTCGAACAATTAAATATTTTGAACAGTAATTTGCAAGGTCGCGACATTAATATAATTACAGCCACAGATAAAATTAAGGGGTTTATAAGAAAAATCGATTTATGGACAACTTCACTTGGCAAAAAGCAGCTCGATCATTCCAGTGCATTCAGGAAATTATAGAAAATGTATGTTACAATGCTACAAATTTTGAACAAGTTTTTGCAGGCATGCTACTTTGCTTAATTTAAAACAAAAGCTCTGTGATTATTTCCCCGAAGAAATTCAAAACAGTTACGACAGTTGCAGATGGATACTGAATCCGTTTTTAGCCGATTCCTTTCAACATGCTGAAATACCAATAAACATGAAAGAACAACTTATTGAAATATCAAGTGATGGAATGTTCAAGCTGCAATTTTTTTCCCAGAACCCGGACGAATTTTGGACCAAAAAGATGCAGGAATACCCTCAGTTGGCGAATGAAGCTGTAAAATGTTTGGTTCCATTTGTAACATCATATTTATGTGAGTTAAGTTTCTCGTCTAAGACTGCCATTAAAACAAAAGTGAGAAATCGTCTCGTACTTGAAAACGATATAATTGTGTGTGTCTCAAATACACAGCCTAGATTTGAAAGACTAGTTTCAAAAAACAGGCGCATGGGTCTCATTAACATTGTAATATTTGACTTTATTTTTTTCTTTTATTTTTAAGGACTTTTTAAGAACTTTTAATATTTAGTTTTTTATGTTTCGTTTGATAATTAATTGTTAATTTTTATTTACGGCTTTATTAAAATAAAAATACATGATTTAACAAAGTAGTGTTTTTGTCTTATTTTGGAAATTTCCGGCGACCCCCCTAGTACCTCATTGCGACCCCCCAGGGGGTCGCGACCCACACTTTGGGAAACACTGATTTAGAGTCTTCTAGTAGTAATAATGTTAGCCTGTTTGGGGAGAGCTCAGACTTATATGAACCAACCAGTTCGGAAACTAGTTCGGGTGAGTCAGATCACAATGCTCCAGGTCCATCCACCAAAAGAAGACGTGTAAAAAAGTCCCAGCCAAAAAAACACTCGGCGATTAATGGTAATGATGTTGACAAAGATCTGTCACGGCCTTTAAAGAAGACAAGAAAAAGTGTTAATTCAGCCTCTTGGAAGCGTAAAGTAATAAAAGCTCCATTGCGCAAGGAAAGAGTTACGTAAATTGGAAAGGAAAAAGTAGAAGCCAGAAAAACGGGACCAGATTGCAAATGTAAGTTTAAATGCTTTCAAAAAATATCTGAAGAAAGTAGAGCAACAATTTTGTCAAAATTTAATAACCTAAAAGAAAGAAATGTTCAGAATACGTACTTAGGAGGGCTAATTAGGACTGGGAATATTCAACGAATTCGAGTCAAGACTGGCGGAGGAAAAAAACGAAGCTGCTCCCAACGTATAACATTAAGTTGGGCAAGGAAACAGTTAGGGTTTGCAAAGCTGCTTTTGCATCGATACATGGAATATCAAAAAACGTGTGGACAATGTCTCAAAATCCTTTCGTTCTGAGATAGCATATCAGCTTCCCTTAGCCAACGTGGTAAACATCAAACCAGAGTAAATAGGTTTCCAGAAAATCTTATAGAAAAATTGATGCACACATTAAAAGCTTTCCACGGCGCGGGGTCGCATTACAGCAGGCAGAAAAGTGCTCGATTTTATTTGTCGCCAGATTTGAACATTAGAAGAATGAGAGTTATACATTTGGAAAATGAACCTGAGATATTGGTAATAATGATTATAACCCAAAGTTTCGTACGATTTTTATTTTAGATACTTCAAAAAAATTTTAATTACCGTTTTGGATCTCCCGATCAGACACGTGCAAAAATGTGATTTAATACATAAAAGTTAAAAGACACGTCTATTGATGAAAAAGAAATAGAAGATTTGCAGAATCAGAAAACACTACATGAAAATAAGGCTGCAACATTTTTTGCCGATCTCAAAGAGAAAACCAATTTAAGCAAAGAAGACCCGCAAGTGGAAGTTTTAACTTTTGATTACCAACAAAATCTTCCCTTGCCAAAGGTTCCATCAGGCGAAGCATTTTATAAACGACAACTCTGGACTTACAACTTCTGTATCCATTCGGGTAAAACTAGCAAAGCTCATTTCTTTATATATGATGAAACTACAGCTAGAAAATCACCGAATGGGGTTATATCATTTTTACACTATTATATAAACAATATTCTTCCAAAAACAGTTAAAGTGTTATATCTGTTGCCCAAAATAAAAACATGACCATAGTGCAGTTTTTTCACCTGGTCGTAAAGTCTACAGCTATTCAAAAGATTATACATCGCATTCCTGAACCGGGCCATAGCTTCCTCCCCTGCGACCGCTGTTTTGGAGTAATCGAGAAGTTTCTAAAGAAAAAAGATTATGTCTTCTCCCCCACTGAATATTCCAAATATATTCAACAGGCATCGAAATCATTTTTCACTATCATAGCCAATCAGGATATCATTTTGGACTTTAGTGCTCATTATGATAAACATTTTAAAAAAGTGATTGTAAATGACAAGAAAGAACGATTCAAAATTTCTACATATCGTGTCTTTCAGTACAGTAAGGACAATGTGGACATGATTAGTGTTAGTGTTTCAACGGGCATGCCTGTGTTTTCCCACTTTTGTATTTTGCGGTTAGGAGAAAATTTCCCTACTGTACAACCAACTTCTACAGTATACAAAGCACCCTTATCCGTTAAAAAGGCGAAATATAAAGATGTGATGCAGCTAGCCAATAACTTTGTTCCTCCTAATAAAATGGAGTTTTATGTTAATCTTAAAAGTGAAAATATTTCCGGAGAAGCTACAGTAGATCTGGTATCTGGTACTGATGATGACGACCAAGCTGATGATTAAAACCACTTTTCTCAGTTTTTAAAGCCACTTTTAGCATGTTGGATTTGTTTTTTGAATATATTTAGTTTGATAACCATAATGTTTTTTTAATTTTAACTAGAAAAACCAAAAAGTGTTCTTGATATTTTAAAATTTTGGTGCAAAAGGAAGGCAGCTCCATTTTTTTAAAAATTTTTATACAATATTTTTTTGAAAAAAATGATTTAAATATGTATAATCTTATGTGAAATATAGTTATTTATATCATTACAAACGTTTTATTATACTCCGCTATTTTTTAAATTTTTTAAACAGTTTTTTTAAATTTCCCACAAAACAATAAAAATGGAGCTGCCCCCCTTTTGCTGCAAGGTCCTCAATTGGTCAGACGATAACATTATTTTTCAATCTACCAGCAAGCTTAAGGGAACCGCGTATATTTGGTACCGAAGTTTAATATCGAACGATGTGAACTGGGCTCAATATACGTTGAGAGATTGGCGAGAGAAGTTATTAGAGACATTTTAAAGTAGACGAGATATGTATTCTTTGTTTCAGGACTTAATGAACCATAAACCATTTAAAGGACAATCCCTGTACGAATTTTTGTTTTTACATTTATCCAAAATAGATAGCCTTAGGTTAAACATTTCCGAAATAGATAAAATTTCTTTAATTTTAGGAGCCATAGGTAATAAATATATTAAAACTGCGGTAGAAGCTGCGCAAGTTAAAAATCTAAATGATTTAGCTTCATATTTACGTAACAAAAATTTTTCTGATGATTCATGTCTGCAACCCAGCACAAGTAAATTTTCAAATCAAATGCAAAGTAATAAATATTATAAAGATTCAGATAAAAAACATGTTTTTAAAGATACAACACCGATTTTAAATAATTGCAATTCTTGCGGAAATGCAGGTCATAAACGGAGTTATGTCCTCATAGACGTAAAGTGTGTAATTATTGTAAAACTTTAGGTCACATTGAGCACGCTTGCAGAAAAAAATATTTTGATAAAAACGAACAAAAAGCTACAAAGATAGAAAGTGTAAACAGGATAAGAGAAAGATCGTCAGAAAAATTTTATAAGTTAATTCAACTTAATGAAAAATGTGTTTATGCTTTTATTGATTTAGGAAGTGACTGTTCGATTATAGAGAAAACGTTGGCGGCACAATTAAATTTAATATTATCAAAATTAGACAAAACTGTTCTGTTGACAGGTTTTCTAGGTCAGCAAATAAAAGTTTCTAAATGTGTTTACGCTAACATTATTATAGATGGTTGTTGTATTTCTAATCTTTTAATTTACCGTAACACGGGGATACTTTGTAACAGGGTGGGTAACATTGTGACAACGTGAAAATCAAACAATCACCCTATTGTTTTAAATCCCCCCGCGACCGCAAATTCTTCCACCGACAGGTAGCCATACTTTACTCCAACTGAGCGCAGCGCGCAAGCCGGTACGCTTCGTTAGTAACGGACAGTGGGGTTAGAGTGTGCATCTCATTTTATGAACTTTTTAAAAACTCTGAGAACTTTCTCCTGTGGAGCCGATTTTACAAATATTGCAGTAAAAATCGTAAGTGTTACTAATTCTTTGGCTACTTAGGACATATAGCAATAAAAACGTTTACGATTAATTAGTGTTTTTCATATTTATTTTATTAATAAACAAAGAGTAAACTTATCGGGGTAACTTTGTGACAAGTCACAAAGTTACCCCCTATACATTTTGTATCATTTTATAATAATTTATTAATGATTGAGTTTTTCCCTTTGCTTTCAGGCGGCAATTTAAATATGATGCCGTTAGCGACCGTTAGGTACAAGGGCTTAGAGGAATTTCTCCGAGGAAAGTTTGCAAAATGCTTTAGAAGAAATAAAAGCGAAGAAACTGAGTTATCGAATGGCCGAAAAAAAATATAACATTCATCGAAATACGCTCTACAACAAAATACACGGTAAATGTATTAACAAAAGCAAATTTGGAAGACCAACAGTTCTCCGTCCAGAAGAGGAGGAAGCTTTAGTAGGTCATATTATTGCTATGGCACATTTTGGATTTCCTGTGACAAGTCTTGATATCAGATGTATCGTAAAGGAATATCTGGATAAAAGTGGCAGAAAAGTAACTCGATTTTCTAACAATTTACCTGGCCCAGACTGGTGTAAGTCATTTATAAAACGTCACAAAGCTTTAACCGAAAGAGTAGCAAAAAATAATACTCATTCACGAGCTGCTACAGATGAAGAAATCCTAATAATTTTTTCAACAACCTAGAACAGGAACTCCAGGGCATTCCTAGCTGTAATATATGGAATTATGATTAGACTAATTTGGTTGATGATCCGGTTCAACAAAAATAATAACGAAGAGAGGTACAAAGTACCCAGAGAAAATTCAAAATTCATTAAAAGCCTGTACTTCTATAATGGTTTGCGGAAGTGCTGCCGGGAATCTTGCCCCTATGTATATCAACTATAAAGCCGAAAAATATGGTCCACCTGGTGTGAAAATGATCCGGAGGGTGCAAGATACAACCGAACCAAATCCGGTTGGTTCGACGCCAATTCTTTTGAAGACTGGTTTCTGTCTCTGATGCTTCCGATATTGAAGAAGCAAAGGGTACTAAGGTGTTGATTGGAGATAATTTAAGTTCACATTAATTTAGAAGTATTACGGCAGTGTGAACTAAATAATATTAATTTTTAGCTCTTCCTCCCAATGCGACACATGTTACAACCGCTCGATGTCGCATTCTTTCGCCCTATGAAATATCTGGAGAAATATTCTTTCAACATGGAAGCAGAATGTTAAAGCCAGTCGACACAGCACTATACCAAAGGATGAATTTCCTTTCTTTTAAAAAGACTGGTAGACGACATATCAAAAAGGCCGCAAAAATTTGAAAGCTGGATTCCGGAAGACCGGTATATGTCCGCTTAACAAAGATGAGCCTGCAAGTAGGCTACCACAAAGAATAACCGATAGGGAATCACTAATAAGACAAGAGCTCTCAGATACATTCTTACAACATTTAAGTCAAACCAGATCCACTATTACCGCTAATGTTCTGCGAAGAAAACGTAAATTACTAATGTACCTGCTGGCAAAAGCATTGGTTGCCAGGATATAAATAAGGATAATAAAAAAACCAGACGCCAACAACCTCTGTTAATATTGGAACTAATCAAGAACAAGACAATAGTAAACCAATAAATTACCATCAGAAAATATTTAGCAAGAAGAAATATAGACAGTTTGAAAAAAGATTCTGATTCGTCAGAGTTTTCATTGCATGACAGCAGTGATGCTGAAGAATTCAATGATACATTATCAATAAGTGAAATAGATATAACTGATGAACAACCAAATGTGGCTGCCATAGAGAAGAAACTGATAATGCTGCCACAGAAGAAGAAACAAATCATTTTGCCATGGAAGAAGCTTCTTTTCAGCCCAAGATGTCCATGTCTCCTAATTCGGCGACTTCCTATTAGTGGAGTTCCGTCCAATTTCAGGCTAAAAAAGATTGTAATAAATACTACATCGGACGCCGTATAAGATATTACCAACTGATAATTACCACAATTTTATTGTAGCTTTTTAAGAACTATTAAGCCAAATATTAGGGAATTTCATTTTCCGCAAGTTGATGATTTGTGCGTGGTCGACTACATCAATTAAAGCAGATTTTAAATGTTAAAAAAGAAAAAGGGGAAGAATGTCTTTTAAAGCTTGCCTGATGATGTCGCAATTTTGTAATACCTACCAAACGATTTTTTAGTTTTATTTATGATTGACTTATGACAAATATATGTTGCATGTATGAGAGTGTTCTTTTAATTAAGTACCTACATTTTTTATTTAAGAAGTTTCTTCAAGTTTGAAAATGTTCTTGTTTAAGTTTTTAAAACTTAATTTACTTAATTCAATAAAAGTTTTAAGCAGTATAATAATTTATTATTACCTATTTTCAATAAAAGTTTTAAGCAGTATCTTCATTTATTATTACCTATCAAAAAATGTGAAAATATTAATTGTGGTTAAAATTGATATTTCCTATCATTTTTAGGCCAAAATTGGCGGGGTAACATTATGCTTTCATTGTAATGCGTACTGTCACAAAGTTGCCCCGCAACAGGGGATAAAATTGTGACACATTCAAACGCAAAAAAACAAAATTGAACAATATTTTGATTTTCTAAAAGCCGTTTTATTGCTGAATGATGAATACATCTTAAATTTTTCAGAATTCTCCATGATAAAGAAATCATTGAAAATTAAAAACAAACTCAAAAACTGTTACAAAGTATCCCCCTGTTACGGTACATTACCGATAATTTGTCAAATACTAAACTAATAATTGGCCGAATTTTTTCTGAAAATAAAAATATTTCATATGAAAGAATAGTTGATAAATTTACTTTTAAAAATATTCAACCGGATAAATTAGCTCCTGCATGCAGTTTTAATGTAAACTATGGAAAAATATCAGAGTTTGAGAGGAACCGACTTTACGAATTAATTAATAAGTATGACTCATGTATGTACATGTCTCTAAAAAAGTTAGGAAAAGCACATTCTGTTTCATTAAAGATTGTCACCACAACTAAAACCCCAGTTTGTTCGCGCCCTTATAGGCTTTCGGAAAGTGATAAAATAATAATGAGAAATGAAATACAAGAACTATTGTCAGCAGGTATAATTCAAAAAAGTAAGTCAGAGTATGCTAGTCCTGCTTTACTAGTAGATAAAAAAGAGGGTAATAAGCGTCTTGTTTGTGATTACAGAAGGCTTAACACGTTCCCTGTCCAAATGAAAAAGATGAAATGATGTGCACAAGTCCCCCGTATAAATTGACCATGACCCATATATGGTACCTTGGACTCTGTACTAATAAATTTAATCGCCAAGTCCAATGAGTCACATTATGATCATATTTAATCTAACTAACACGTTCGTGCTTGTTAGTTGCCATAAGGCGTTAGGAGAGTACAGATATATTTCGTCCTATCAAAAATAAATTTAAAGATGTTTAATAGTAAACGACCTCTAACTCAATCTGAGCTAGAAGAAGAGATTGATAATTTAAGTGATATTTCTGAAGAGTCTGTAGACGACGATCAAAACGATCCCGATTTTATATCCGAAGATGATTCAGTAACGTCTTCCGAAATTGAGTCTGAGCACGAAAGTGACTTCGAAGATAGTGGCAATAGGAACGATTCCCAGGAAAATGTAGACTTTATTTGGTTTAAAGAAGTTTTAATTATTTCAAGACTCCTGTTTACTGGACAAGCAGGTTTACAAAAAGATATACCCTACAATGGCGAACAGATCAACGCAGTTGACGTATACAGATCAATACCCAAGATGTCCTGGACTTGATGGTCCTAGAGACCAACAGATATGCCGCTCATCTTTTGGCCTCCCGCAGAATTTCCCGCACTAGCCGATTTTCTCGTTGGAAAGACACAAATGCAAATGAACAGGAATTGTTTTTAGGTATTTTTTAATTTTACTAATTTGAATTTAATAAGGGTCTAATATATATCATTTTATTTTAGGTCTACTTATGCTAATGGGTGTTCTACAGTTTCCAACAATTGAATCCTACTGGAAAAAAGACAAGTTATACTACCACCCTTTATTTCATGAAGTGTCAATGAGTTATAACAGATTTGTTTTACTCAAGTGTTGGCATTTTGCAAACAATGAAAATGATCATGAATCTCGTGTCTACAAAATTAAACCTTTGCTCAACATAATACTACAAAACACTAAAAGCTTGTATAGACCAGCAGAAACGATCGTCGTAGACGAAACAATGGTTCCTTTCCGTGGAAGATTAAGTTTTCGTCAATATAATCCTTCAAAAGCAAGTCGATATGACATTAAGCTGTACAAAGTTTGTACTCCTGAAGGTTTTACTTGGAATTTGTCCATTTACGATGGAAAATCTGAAAAACTAGGGGATCTAGATATTCCTGGATCGACGATAATTAATTTGACGCCAAGATCTCCTCAACGAAGGTCGGCTCATAATTACTGACAATTATTACACCAGTATTGGTTTGGCAAAATATTTATACGAACATGATACAAATTTCATAGGAACTGTTGAGAAAAATCCCAAGGAACTAGACAATAGCACGATGGAACCAATCTTCATAAAGGTGAAATATGTTCGGTTCAACAGCAGTATATAACTTTTTTAAAACGGAGGGACCAGCGAGACGTCCTAATGATTTCTACTTGCTTCGGGGATGAAAAGGTTGAAACTGGAAAAGACAAAAAAGGAAATGCTAAAACTAAACCGAAAATTATTGTAGAATACAACAAAGGAAAGCAAGGAGTGGATATTTCAGATCAACTGTCAAGTTATTATACTTCTTTAAGAAAGTCACTGGTCTGGTACTGGGGACCGAAAAGCAGCTAAATATGTTATTAGAAATGGAAAATTTATTTCGAAATTTAAAAGTCAAGAATATTCAAGGAAGAGATGTCACCAAGCAATTAAAATTTATTTTTGGATGGAGAATGACAATTAAGGCGATCCTGATTCTGTTCCAGTCTTTAAAAGAAAAAGGATATAAATACTTGTTTACGAGGAATTTGAATCAGGATTGTCTTGAAAATTTCTTTGGACAAATCAGGAACTGTTGCGGAAATGCAAAGAATCCCACTTGTATCCAGTTTTGCAGAGCTTTTAAAAAAATATTTGCCATGAGATATTTTGACCAAGCGGAAAGTACCAACTGTATGGAAGATCTTAACGAGGTATTGGTAAATATTACGCCGGAGTTAATAAGAAATATAGAGCAAGATACTGCATCTACAGTTGTACTGTCACAAACTTATAGTCCATTAAGAGTGTTCACGAACGACTATACGAATCTAAAATCCCCTGAAGGAAATGCACTGGTCTATGTAGTAGGTTATCTTCTACGAAAATGTTTACTTCAACATTCCTGTGACACCTGTAAACATTTTGATAAGACGGATCTGTTAGATCCTAGAA
Source organism: Listronotus oregonensis (assembly GCA_019359885.1). Taxonomy (NCBI): domain Eukaryota; kingdom Metazoa; phylum Arthropoda; class Insecta; order Coleoptera; family Curculionidae; genus Listronotus; species Listronotus oregonensis. The sequence goes on along the minus strand of JAHBCN010007146.1, from coordinate 19,622 downwards.
CAACAATGTTTTGTGGACATAAGGCCTATAGTCACGAAAAAACTGAATTTGGAGGTCTAACTGTGCCAAGCAAAAATATTGTGGATTTTGTTGTTTGTTTAGAAAATATTTTTATTAGCAAATTTAATGACTTGGCCTATCAAACCAATATTGGAAAAATATTGAAAAACGAGTTTTCTAAAGTAGATTTCTCTCATCCTTGCAGCAATTTTCCATTTGAATATTTTATTTCTCTATACTGTAGAGTACGTATATATTTTACCCTTAAATTTGTAAATCAAGACCTTAAACAAGGTAGATACAATAAGACAAAAAATGTAAAACTTAATATTCTACAACATTTATAATAAATCTAATGTTTAAAAGTATATTTTATTTTCATTTGTGAAAATAACATTCTTATGAAACAAGATGCACACTGTTAGTAAAATTTCTCATTCTTGTTCAGGGTATTTCAACTTATGCAAATTTAAAATAATTAATTAAATTAAAATTAAATTTATTTAGAAGATTTTCATGCCCCAATATTTTGATGTATATTTGAGTATGTATCGTTACAATTATAAATTTTAAACAAAACAAAAACTAGATGAACTATGAAATGAAATGTAATCAATATTAAATACTCTTACTCTATCTCCCCCTACGCGGCTATGTAATGCGCGATATAAATAATTTTTGTCCCATTTTGCACCTACTACTACTGTTTTTTTTGCCGAGCGCGGAACCCTTGTGAAGCGCCCAACTCAAAGTGCCGACGCGTATTGCGACAACTTATATTATATTCTGTAAACTTTGGTACGGTGGAGCAACCCACCTGTAAAAAAATTATTTGCGTTGCAGTACGACGGTTTATTTCATTCGTTCTTTGACTTTCGTTGAGTAAAGACGTGCCGGTCAGTACTCGAGTGGTCAAGTGTCATAAATCCCGTAAGGGCCGGAAGTCTTGAGACCTCCGTAGCCTGAAGTTAAACAGATGTGCGCCAAGTGATCCCCGATCCGAGCGACGCGGTGTACAGTAGTGGATTGAGTATAGACGTGGTTGTTCTTTTCAGAACACCCGGCTTTTATGAAATTCGATTATAATTTACTAATCAACCTGGTTTACAGGCATTTATTTCAGTTAGCAGTGCAGTTAAGCCCATTCATAGTCTCTTAAGGTTGCAAACAAGGCACGGCAAGGTGACTGGGGATCCTTAACCGTGGTGCCCCTACACAAGGGCTGTGATCGTTTGAGTCGGCTTGGCCTGAGCCTAGCAGTAAAGAAGGGTAAGTGTTTATTTCAGCGACCCTGACCCCCCTGTTTTTTTTTTTAAATGGATACCCCTGAAAACATGTGTGTTTTTCTCCAAGAGCAAAACAAGGCACTCGTGGCTGAGCTAGCTGCACTTCGTGCAGAGCTGGCGAAGGCCAATGAGACGATAGTGGGTCTCCAGAGGACCGTCAACAGGATGGCCTCTTCTCAACCCACTCACCCTGTAAGTCCCCCCCGTGCCCAATCCAGGGACCAAAAACGTTCTCTGTCTCAGCCCGAGATAGAAAATATCATGGATACTGAGGCAGATGCTGCTAAAAGCAAAAGCCCCGTGGGAAGAAATCCCATCCAACCCCTCAGGATAACACTGAGTTTCCCAAGCGTGTTGCCCCTAAGACCTTGTCCCAAACTGGAGCCCTCCGTGACTTCAGATTGACTAAGAACAAGACAAAATCAAATTCTGCTGCAGGCAGCTCTTCTGCTCCTACAGCCACCACAGCACCTGCGGCCCCCAAGGTACAATCTCCTCCCCAGTAGTGATCCATGACCATGACAAATGGTCTGCCATCTCAAAGGCATTCAAAAGCCGGAGTGTAAATTTTACAAAAGCCACCTTAACTAAGCAAGGAATTCGTGTTTGTCCTGTTACCTCCGATGACTTCAGAAAAGCGACAGCTTTTCTTGAGCAAAACTCCATAAAATACCATTCTTTCTGCCATGAGACGGACAAACCTCTAAATGTAGTGTTTAGGGAGTCCCGTCTCATGCACAATGGAGGAAATCTCCGAAGAGCTAACAGAGCTTGGTTTTCACCCGGAGGGAGTAACTCGCATGATGTCGGGCCATACCAAGGCCCCCATCCCGATGGTAAAAGCACGATTCCCGAAAACAGAAGAAACCATCTTTTCAATCAAACGGCTGCAATACATCAGCGTTAAGGTGGAACCTCTTAACAAAAAACCTGAGGTTCCACAGTGCCACAAATGCCAGGGATTCTGGCACACTAAAAACTTCTGTCATGGACAGGCCCGCTGCGTGAAATGCGGTGCCGAGCACCTCTCAAATGAGTGCAAGAAACAGAAAGATACCCCGGCGACGTGCGCCAACTGCAATCAGCCTCATGCTGCAAACTACAGGGGATGTCCAAAATTCCCCAGACAACCTAAAAGCACTGCTCAACCCAAGCAATCCACCCCGGTAACCCAGAGCGCATCCTACGCTCAGAAGGTTGCCCCTAAAACAACTCTTACCCAAGTTTCTGCCTCACAAAGTCAGTTTCAGGCCCTCATGGACCGACTGGCTGCCTTCGAGGCGAAATTTGACGCCCTGAATGCTCAGTAAACTCCTCCCTCTTTCTTTTCCCTGTCCCTTGCCTTTGGAGTCTTTTTATGGACAACAAAATTCGCCCAGTTAATCTTAATATCCTTTCATGGAATATCAATGGCATCATCCAAAATAAACATGAGTTGGAAGACATTCTTTCCCGCTATGAGATAGATGTAGCGACAATCCGGAAACCAATCTTACCCCAAATCACCGTGTCTCCTTCAGAGATATCTTGTGATACGCAATGACAAACCAAACATTCACCACTCAACAGCAATTCTTGTCAGAAAGTCATTGCAGTCCTACGCTTTACAAGAAATGGATACCACCTTAATAAGAAATTCTGGCACCGCCATCATCACTAAATACCATGGCACTATCCTGGTGCACTCTGTTTATAAGGCCCCACAGGATTTGATGTCTGAAAATGACATCACGTCTTTCCTGCCTGATAACAAAAACTGCATCCTTATTGGTGATCTAAACGCCAAAAGTCCTATCTGGAATAGTCGGCTGACGAATGCTTCAGGCAGACGACTAGCCCAATATGCCCTAGACACTGGGGCTACCATCATAGCCCCGGTCAGACCAACTTTTTATCCTCCTCAAGACGGCTACCTTCCTGATGTCATAGACATTGCAATATTAAAAATATTGCTTTTAACTATGATATTCTCACCCTAGATGAAGGCCCCACTGAACATAACCCTGTTCTGCTAACCCTTACTTCTGTGATACAGTCACAAGTAAACCCAAGTCCTTGCACTAGAATCAACTACCCTGCCTTACCACGTACCCTAAAGGCTACCATCACCCTCAAACCCTTTATACAAACCCGTGCCGACATCGACAGTGCGGTTCTAAGCCTGGAAACTGAACTGAAAACAGCCATTCAAAGTTGCACGACTGCAACCACCCGTCTGCTCTCAGAGCCCACCCACACTCAGTATCCTGCTCATATTCGAGCCTCCATCAACAACCGCAACCGAGCTAGACGCCTCTATAATCAGACTCGGTACCCCCCTCATAAACGTGCATACAATGAGCTATGCAGAACAACAAAAGACCTTCTTCATGAGTTTCATACTGCCAAATGGAACAACCTTGTTAGAACCCTTGAGCCCGAAGACAACTCCTTATGGAAGATGTCTAAGGCTCTGAGGAACCCTAGACAAATCCCTAAGCCTGTTCATGGGACTCGCGGCCTAGTTTATACGGATGAGGAGAAGGCTGAGGTCTTCGCTGACTCCTATGAAATGAACGCCCGGCTCTATGAACCTCTAGACATTGATGAAGACCACGATGAGGCTGTGGACAACATCAATAGACTTCTAGCCCGAACACATAACCTCGACCCCCCGTTTCTACCGGCTTCACCGATAGAAACTCACCTGCCCCTGGTCCTGATGGTATTTCCAACAGAGTTCTTAAAGTACTGCCCCGAAAAGGTTTAATTGCCATAACCAACATCGCAAATGCGATACTTCGACTTGGTTATTTCCCCGCCAGATGGAGGCATGCCATTGTTATTATGATTCCCAAGCCTGGGAAAGACCCCACGTTTCCTCAAAACCAACGTAACATTAGCCTAACAAGCTCTGTTGCGAAGGTGGTGGAAAGGATAATTCTTAAACGATTTATCCAACACACTGAGGAACTCCAAGTCATCCCCAACACTCAGTTCCAAACACAGTGCTGAACAACAAGTTCTTCGACTTGTTGAGCTCACTACCGAGGGCCTGAACAGAAGAGAAGCGACGGGCGTTGTGCTATTCGATGTTGAAAAGGCTTTCGACAAGGTTTGGCATAATGGACTGTTATTCAAGCTGTACACCCTTGGCTATCCGACCTATATGATTAAAATTATTCAATCATATCTTAGAAACAAATTCAAGTCAGAGTCAACTCAGCCCTCTCCACACCCAGAACACTAGAAGCCGGCGTACCGCAGGGCGCCGTGCTTGCCCCGCACTTGATTAGTGTTTATACACATGACATTCCTGCCTCGAATCTGACACACACGGCATTATATGCCGACGACACTGCCATCATTGCACGCTCCCAAAACCCTACTTCAAGGGGCGACAAATAATCTCCATGAATTCTGCAATTCTTGGAAGATTAAAATCAACCCTAACAAAACCCAAGCGATTCTTATTCATCGCAGACGCATACGCTCGGAAGACAACGTCATCCTAAACAACCACGCCATTCCCTGGACCGACACTGTCAAGTACCTCGGAGTCATTCTTGATTCTCGTCTCACGTTCAAGCCGCACATCGAAAAATGCTTACAGATGGGCCGCATGGCCCATTCCAAGCTACTACCACTCCTACACAGGAACAGCCCGCTAACTATCAGAAATAAACTTCTTCTGGTAAACTCAACCATTCGTCCAAGTATGTCTTATGCCTCCGTAGCCTGGGGCTACGCGGCAAAGTCATACATCTCAAGACTCACCTCTTTTCTAAACCGCATGTACAGAAATGCGGCCAACGTCCCCTGGTTTGTACGCAACATGCAAATTCAAAGATAATTCGAACTCACAACCTTTGATTCTTTTATCAAAGAAAGAGCCAAAAAAACTCTACCTCATAGCTGAAAACCATCCAAACCCTCTGATCCGAGGACCATCTGGGTATGATCCAGCTCTCCAAAGGCCCCACAAAAGACCAAAAATTCAAATTTTGGACTAAGTACTTCTTAGGATGGTACCCGGTACCTACAGGAAGGACCCGGGTACCACCCACCCTGCCTCACGGCCTAGCCACTTAAAAATCCGATTTCTGGATTGTCCCGAGTCACTGGGGCAAGGGCCCCAGCTTCTCAGTCACTTCTTAAACCCCACTCCGCTAAGCCAGATTTCAGGCAAAGCCAAAAACTTCAAAACCCCAAACAACCGTGATAGCCAACATGGCAAACACGTAGTGAGGACTTGCTCAGCCAAAAGGAGAGCGAGGGGTGGTTGGCAAGCCTAGGGGGAGTTCGGAGGGCCTGTAAGCCCTACGGGATCCTTCCAGGTGGGACCCTTACTACGGTTTATTTTATGTCCTGTATGGACAACGTATTTTCTTATAATCAAACAACATGAATTTATTTGACAGAGGTGAAGTGAAGTGAAGTGAATCTGTCGATTAGCTTATTTGTTTACATTTTTTAACAGCACGTTTTGTTCTAAAATAGGTAAGTTTTTTCTGTTTTTAAATTAAATAAAATGTTTGTTTTTTTTTTGGTTTGGTTAAACTACTTCTTATTAACTGACTAACGTCATTATTGGTATATATATTTTTTAAATATCTCCAAAAGACACTTTTTAGCCGCGGGTTAAATTATGTCCCACCGAACATAGGAGATTTTTTAGATATGACTAGTAAACGAAATCGGGAACCATTACCATTTAAACTTGTGGGTATGACGGAAGAAGACTTGTACAAAGAACTTGACAACCTTGATAAATCAGACTGTGAATATGTTGATTTTCCATCAGACTTAGGCTCCGATAATGATAGTGATTTTGGAGATCCAGATCAGGAGTTAGACGTTTTACCACCGTCTGACGAAATAGTTGTAGCAGAAGAACCTTATGAAATGTGGGATCCTGAAGACCTGATTTCTCTAAGTAATTTAAGAAAATTATGGAAAATCGAATGGACCAAAAGTAGGGATGTAACTTCACCGAGGGCTCCAGTTTTTGAGTTTGACAGAGCTTCCAGAATAACTGAAATCGTAAAGAATTTAGACCATGTGACGCCTTGTAATTTATTTAGATTGCTATTGACCGATGAAATTATTAATCATGTAGTATTTCAAACCAACCTTTATGCAGAACAATCTTTTCATAAAAATGGTACACCCTACAAACCAACTGACACCACAGAAATTCTTACATTTATTGGAATAAATTTACTTATGGATATTAACACATTCACTGCCCAAAACGCACCTAGCGCGTTCACCATAACTACGGTGTGGTTCAACGAAACATTGAAAGGTGGGGCACAGCCGGATTGAAACGAATATTTGGTGGGGCACGCAGTAGTGGTTTGGTTGTCGTCCGAGGTGGTTGGTTTTGCGTTCTCGCGTTCGTTGTTGAAATTACCTAAATATTTGTATTGTGGCATTTGTAAAAGGTAAGTGTTATATTGTATTGATTCAGTTGATATTTAGAGGTTAGAAATTAACATAAAATACCTAAAAAAATATTGATTTTTTAAATATAAATGCTAAGTCTACCATTTTCTCTTTAACCGACTAGGTCACCGCACCAGGCGCGTTCCTGGGCATGCGCTGCAGACATGCTAAAATAGTATTTTATTTTATTGCTCTGTTACAGTTTGTTATGGAACAAGAGCCTGGGCCATCAAAGGAAAGTGAACCCCAACAAAAGAAGGAAATATGAGAAAAATAAACCTCTTACTGATGACGAACTTCTTGCACTGCTCGAAGAATCAGATAAAGAAGATTCCGTTGTAAATTATAATAGCGATGACGATGATCCCGAATATTATCTCAGCCCCAGTAGCGATTCTGAAGAGGAGATAGAATTACCTGCATCGCCAACTATACCAGTTTCTACAACTTTCCAATGGTCAGACCATGAAGTACAACAGCCAGATATCCCATTTACACGTAAACCAGGTATTCTTGTCAACATAGAGGGATCAGAGCCATTTGATTATTATTTTAACTTGTTGGCAACAGAGGAGTTATATACCATGCTCTGTGCTAAAGCTAACGCACACGCTGTGGAACTACTTTCCAAAAGTGAAGGTGTTCATTCAAGAATTAGTCGTTGGAAAGACATTACTGCCGATGAAATAAAAACGTTTCTTGGACTATTGTTTCACATGGGCACAATTTGTTTGAACAGAATAAACGACTACTGGAAAAAACAATATTTATTTAACATTCAAGTGTTTGCAACGTTTATGAGCCGAAATCGTTTTCTACTGATATTAAGATCGTTACATTTTGAAGACATCGAGAACCAAACAACTCGCACTCAATTAGGAAAAATACTTCCACTTGTCAATTTTTTCAACAATAGGATGCAGGTTATTTATTATCCAAACAAGCACTTATCATTAGATGAATCTATGGTACTATGGCGTGGAAGGTTAAAATTCCGTCAATACATAAAAGGAAAGCGGCACAAATTTGGCATAAAGTTGTACGTTCTTTGTGAACCAAATGGGTTAACTCTCAAACTAATTGTATATTCAGGATCTGCTGATGCCGAGTTATCTGGTTCTCAGCATACGGAAAAAGTAGTAATATCTCTTCTGAAAGAAAAGCTAGGTGTTGGGCATTCCATATTTATGGACAATTTTTACAACAGTGTAAAATTAACCAAGGATTTGTTAGATAATAAAACGTATGTCACAGGAACTATGAGATCAAACAGAAAAGGAAATCCGCCTGAAATTATATCCAAAAGTTAAAAAAGGTGATCTGGTGATGCAGTTCAGTACGGAGGGAATTTGTGTAATAAAATGGAAGGACCGTAAAGAAATTTTAGCAATATCCAGCGAATTTACTGGCCAGATGGAAGAAGTTACTACACAACGTGGCCAAGTAGTGACGAAACCAAAACTTATTAATGAATATAACAAACATATGGCAGGAGTTGATCACTGCGACCAAATGCTAGCATATTATCCCTGTGAACATAAGACTCTAATTTAGGTACAAAAAACTAGCCATTCATATATTTCAGATAATGTTAATAAATTCATATTATTTGTATAAGAAAATATGGAATTCGTAAAAGTTTTTATGAATTTAGATTAGACGTGATCGGAAGCTATTGGACCCCACCAGATCCAATCCCCAAGGTTTAAACTTCAGCACCTCCCAGTACTGTCCGAAAGGAGATGGAAAGGCTAAGAGAAGAAGGTGCACTGTTTGTTGGAGAGACGGCCAGAAACGAAAGGATTCAGTTTACTACTGCCCTCAAGTCCTGGTGGAAACCGGACTTTGCCCACACCATGTTTCAGGGTATTTCACGCAAACAAATAAAGTCTTTTATATATTTTTTTATGGTTTGGTTGTTTATAACAACTTATATTCTGTGTTTTTTTCTTGCGTTATTTAAATAAATATTATTAGACATTTTATTGTATTTTCTATGATTTTGTTTACACTATTTACGAAGACGCCCTAGTGCGGTTATGGGCACAAGCATGGTTTTCAGTTACTCCGTGGCCCACAACGCGCCTTGCGCGTTTTTGTTTTTTTTTGCATAATAATTTATAAAATGTATAAAAAGTATTGTTAGATTTATTTTAAATCAAAATTAACTCATACTATGTTCCATTAGAAAAAAAAAATACTGGGCACTTGGCATACCCTACCCTTTTGCTATGGGCAGTGAATGTGTTAAACAATTACCTTGTATCGCGATTACTGGTTCACACGACCTATACTGCACGACCCTTATTTAGTAAGTTAGAATTATTTTCACGCTTTGGTTGGCTTCTTAGCCATATACACCTAAATAATAATAGTCTCGTACCTGACAGAAATTCAGATCATTTTGACAAGCTCTATAAAGTGAGACCGTTCTTGGAACTATTAAAAAAAAATAAGCCGGTATAAGTCTCACGAACACTTAGCCATTGACGAATAAATGATTAAATTCAATAGTCGTTCCAGCATAAGCAGTTTATGACTGGAAAACCTATAAAAGGGGCTATAAAGTATGGATGATTGCTGACGAAACAAGTTATTGTTGGGATTTTGATATTTACAGGGGGAAAACTGGAACTGGAGAGAAAAAAGTTTGGGGTACCAAAGTCAAACCAATTGACAATAGGTCTGGAAAATAGATACCGTAAACCGGGGTGACTTGGGCCTGCCGGGGGTGACTATGGCCGTTTTGGGAAAGATGTTTAAATTCACAATAGCATTAAAACCATTACTTCTAAAATTTTCCTTGTGCTTGATTTTGAAAAAAACACTCTAAAGAATGAATTAACGATAGACAGGATTATATTATGTTAAAATTTTTTTGAGATTTGATTAAAGTCGAATGAACATTTTCTAGTTTTTTTACTTCTGAAAACTTTGGTGCCCGAAGTGTTTCTTTTCCAATTGGCACAAAATAAAAAGTGAAATGGAGGGATCAGATATCTGTGCGTCATATTTAGAATGTTTTTGTTGAAAAACATTTTTTTATAGAGGGTGCCATAGTTATCCCTATGATTTTCACGTGTTTGGGTGAGTATAGCCTCCTCAACAACCTTGAAAATTGACACATTCGACACCGATTCGATACGTTTGACCGTTTCAATTTAGTCGCCTCGCTGGTTCCGGGTTAACAGGTGTTAAGACTTGTTTGTTTACGTTCGGAAATAGAAGAAATAAGTTGGTAAGGAGTAGGTAGTTTTTGTTTTTTTTCCATTTTAAATGTTAGTTAGCTTATTGTTATGGGTAAACTCGGTCTCTACAAATTTATTGGTATATTCTGTAATACAGAATAAAATTTTTGAGGTTATTAATATTAAGATTATTTCAGAAAATGCCAAGAAAATATAGGAAAGTGCTAGAGACCTTATCGAAATTATAAGTGAAGATACGCTTCAAAAAGCCTTAGCAGAAATTAAAAATAAAACAATGAGTCAAGCGGAGGCATCAGACTCTATAAAATTCCCAGGAGCACGTTGCAGTTAAATTTAAAGTTAGGTCCACAGAAAAAGAAACATGGGGCAAACCGTTTTGTCTAAAGAAGAAAGAAAATATGATAGTAGCCAATATAATAACGTTGTCCGAGTTCGGCTTTCCTATTGATAAATTAGAGCTGAGAATGTTGGTAAAAATTATTTAGACAGAAAAGGGGTGACATGTTAAATTTGTAAAAATATCCTGGCTCTGATTGGACCGAGCTATTTCTTTAGGCACAAAGAATTGTCTGTTGATTTGCCAGTAATATAAAAAAAAGCCAGGGAGTTTCCCGCAGGGAACTTAATATTTTTAATCATTTAGAAAGGGAACTGGTTGATATTACCCCAAAATATTTTCTTTGATGAAAGCAACTTGACGGATGACCCGGGGAAAAAAGAAAAATTATTAGAAAAAAGGTATAAAATACCCTGAAGGGAAATTTTTCACTCTTCAAAAACATCGACATCTATAATGTTCTGTGGAATGCTGTTTGGACTTTTTACCACTGTATGTGGCATCGGGGACAAACTTATATGACTTTGGATCAAGGCGGGCCACCAAACACGAGGTAAATCGAACGAAAACAGGGTGGTTTGATTCCTGCACTTTTTGATGATTTTTGAACATTTGTTGCTTTGTTTTGAAGAAAGAAGAGGGTCCTAAAGGTTTAGGTGACAAAAATTTATCTCATATAAATTCCCATGTCTTGCAGCTGTGCGAAGAAAACAATTGTTTGTATGTCTTCCCCGAATACGACACACTTAACACAACCTTGGATGTTGCATATTTCCGGCCAATGAAAGCTTGGCGAAAAATTTTGGAAAAATATAAACACAAATATGGATGTGTTGTCAACAAATCTCATTTTCCGTTTCAAAACAGTTAATGTTCGATCTTACGGAAAGTGGCAAGGAGTCTTTAATTCTGGCTTCCAAAAATGTGGAATTTACCCCTGTAATAGAGAGCAAGTTATAAATAGAAGAGAAAAGATATAAACAATTCCCCAAAACCAGTCTTTTGTGGACTTGTTATGGGGGTTATTGGAGAAAAAAGAGGTGAAGGATCTAAAACCCAAAACCCCAAAAACGAAGATCAATGAAACCCCCGGGAAAAAAGTCTTCAAAATTTACCAGCACCAAGGAAAGGGGAAAAGCTGAAAACATTAAAAACGTTTTCCCAACGAGTAACACCGATTATGTGGACCAGAAGCTGTGCCAGGGACCAGTAGTGGAGGGAAAAAAAATTTAAAAAAGAGTCTGAAATCTGAAGAGGCAAAAAAACCCTTTTTTTCCTTTTTAAGCCTCACCCCAAACCCCAAAAAAAGTCATCCAAGCCTGACGCAGAGTGATGTGTCGTCTGGAGGTTACACTTCATTATCAGAAGGTAAGGGGAAAATTGGGGGCCCGGAAAGACTGATGATGAAGTCGGAAAGTTACCTTTTAATTTTTTATCAGTAAAAATACGTATAAACCCCTGGAACTTTGTCATAGTCAAAATGACCAAAATACTCCCCGGGCAAATTTTTTTCCATTAAAAAATAATTTGGGGAGGTGTCGTTTTGGTTTTTGAGTGTGGGTCAAAAGTTTGGAAAGGCCCCAAAAAAGGAAGATGTCATTTGGTATCAAAAATAAAGACATTAGGGAAAAAATCCAGGCACCTACTTCTCATTTTTAAAGGGCAATTTTTTGGGGTGGTCCTTTTGAGATTTTGAAAAAAAAAAATTTTGTTTTCTTTTAAATAATTAATTTTTATTCCTACGCTAGTTCCTATTGCCCCTAACCAAATATTACTCCTAAGTTGTTTTTTTTTTTTTTTTATTTATTTGTTTTGCATCAGATGCATCTTTTTTTTAAGTTTTTTTTTCCCCAACCAAAGTGCCATTAAACGAAATGTTTTTTTTTATGTTTATACCTTTTTTTATTTGCAATAAAAAATAAAAGAAAATAGATTTTTTTTTAAAAAAATTTAAAAATATAAAAATTTTTAAGCCTAATTTTTTTTAAAATTTTTCTAGTGGCCATAGGGGGCCCATATCAAGGCCAAAAAGCGGGCCTGTCGGGATAAATAAATACGAGGCCACATAGACCCCCCACAAGGGGGGGAAAAAAGGAACCCTGTTTTTTTTTTTTCATGTATGGGAAAAAAAAAAAATATCTTACCCATAGAAATCGAAAGTGGGGGATCGTCTTAAAAGGGTTTTTAAAAAATCTACCTGAAAATATGTTATGGGCGATAGCTACGACCATTTGAAGTTGAAAAGTGGATCATAGTCACCCCGGTTTACGGTCCCAAAATTTTTTTTTTTTTTTTTACTAGTGTTGGGCTTATGCAAAATTATACCAAAAAATATTTATCACCGTGATACGGGGGAAAATAAAAAAAATTTCCAAAATTTAAAGATGAAAATTTTTAAAAAAGATTGTGAATCATTCAGTTCTTAATTCCTATCATTTTTAAAAAGGTGTGAAAAAGAGAACGGGCCATTTGTTATAAAAAATATCAGCCCCCAAAAAATTTTCAATAAAAGAAAAAAAAAGGGGTGGCACTGTGGAAAATTTCCCATCCCAAAAAGCACTGACTGACTACAACAAACATAAAATTGGTTAAATTTTTTATCAGATGAGGCGGGGTTTTTGGAATCGATCGCAAAAAAAAAATTGGCATCGAATTTTTTTTTTTTTTATTGACGCTGCAGTAGTTAATGCATATATACTTTACAAGTTATTTAGGGCCCCAAAAAGAGCATAAGGAATTTTTTTTTTGGGGATTGTCGAGCTTTTTGGGTTTCTGAAAAAATTTTTTTAAAGGATGGAACCCAGCTGCCTGTTCCGATCAAGAAAAAAAGCCGCCCGAAGAATCGGGGTTACGCAAAGTGCACACCCCTAGGCTCAAGCAGATGAAAGGGGATTTTGTAATACAAAAATTTGAAGTTTTTAAAAATGGCTTTCGGGTGTCAATTCCTTTTTTTGTTTGGAAAAAAAAGGCCTTTTTAGTCGTATCATAAAAATAGTAAATATGTTTGGTATGGTTACAAGAAATATACCTTCATTTTTTCAAAAATATGGTTTTTAAAAATTTTTTTGGGTTTTAATGGGGCATTCTGGGAAAAATTTTTGTTTTGTTTTTAAAAGAATTTTATTGCCTTTTCCATTGGGGGTTTTTTTTTTGTATTTTCCGACTTTAAAGGGGTTAAAAACAGGTTTTAACAAGTTAGTATTGTGTAAAAGGTTTTTTTTTCCATGGTAAATGCTACAACTTCCTAGACACAACATAAAATTTTGGAAAAGAAAAATAAGGACAAATTTAAAAAGTAACAATCTGCTCATTTAATGTGAAAAAACTAAAAGGCCCAGGGGGTGGTCGGGGTCATATATCTTCAGAATTTTTTTTGTTAACTTAGTTTTTAGTCCTTTTTTTAATTTTGCCAGGATAATTTTCCCAATGGAATTTTTCGTTTTAGAGGGGGGTTTATTTAATGGCGGAATACTGCCATGTTAAGAAAACCCTCAAAGGTTTTTGTAGCTTTTTTTTAAACAACCTTTTTCCCAAAAGGAACCCCCCTACATCCTTTATGCCCAAAAAGAAATTTAATAAAAATTTTTTTTAAATTTTTCTGTTATCGATCTCTTACGCCCCGGGGAAACTAATTCGTACTTTTCTCCCCCCAGGGAAGGCCATTTAATGACGCAATATTTTTCCCTGTTAAAACCCCTCAAAGGATATCTGTGGGTTTTTTTGGCAACCTTTCCCAAAAGGGGTTTAAACCCCTACACCCCCCTTTGTGCTCCCCACGAAATGTATATATCATATGAAATTTTTTTTAAAACTTAGCTTTATCTTTTTTTTAGACCAGGAATCAATTTTCAAGCTTCTTTTCTTTTGGGGGTTATGCCTATTTAATGGCGGCAATTTCGCCATGTTACAGCACCGTCAAAGGATACCTGTAGTTTTTTTTAAGAACCCTTTTTTCCCAAGGGTTAACCCCCTACATCCTGTTAGTGCTGCCAAAAAAATGTGTATTTTCATATGAAACTTCTTTTAAAACTTAGCTGTTAGTCGATCTTTAAAAACCGGGAATCTAATTAAAGGGGATCTTTTCTCCCCCCAGGAGTATGCCTTTTAATGGCGGCAATAATCGCCATGTTACATCACCGTAAAGGGGATATGTGTAGCTTTTTTTTTTTAACCTTTCCCAAGGGTTAGCCAACACCCGGGGTTAGTGCTGTTCAAATTTTTTTTTGTTTTTCCCACAAAGAGTAATTTTTGGGGGAAAACACTTAGATTAATTTTTTTTTTTAATTATAATATCTTTTAACATTTAACAAAAAACAAATTTTTTGGGGTATTATTATTGGTATGTAATATAAATTATATATGTGAGAAAAAAAATTTTGAATTTAAAAAACCTTTTTTTACGTTACCAAAAAAAAAGGTATTCTAGTGGATTTTTGCTATCTTTTTTTCCTTACTTTTTTTACTCAAGATTTTTCCCCAAAAAACCCTATAAAAAAAGTTTTAAAAATATAGGATGGAAAGATTAGGAAAAAAATAAAAAAAACCAAGAATTTAAATTAAAAAATTTTAAAACAGTAATCATCGAAGAACCCTTCTTTCATAACTCAAAAACTAAAAGTAACAAGGGACAATTTTTTTAAAAAAAACAAAAAGTACAAAATTTTTTAAAGCAATAAAAAAAGTACAATTTAAAGGGGTTTTTTTAAAAAACCGGCCCCCCTTTAAATTTTCCCAATTTTTTTTTATATTTTTTTTTCCAAATGCAAAAAAATTAAATTTTTTTAAAAGGAATTGTTAACTAAAAAAAATTTTTGGGGAAAAAGAAAAAAATATTTAAATATATTACTAAATTAATTCCATACATCTACAGGGTGTTCCTTTAAAAATTTTTTTAAGGGGGGGGTTCTTGAAGTCATTAAAAAAAACCCCTAAAAAAAGGGGGCCCAAAAATCTTAATTTTTTACAGAATAATAAAAATTTAAAAAAAAAAATAATATTTTGATAAACGGGGAACTTTATGAAATTTTGGGTTTTCCTTTTTTAATCAATACATTTTTCAGATGTAAAAAAATTTTTTTTTTTTTAAACCCGTACGAGTTTTGCAGGAAAAGTAAAAATTAATTTAAAAAACCCATTCATTTTTAACAAATTCAATCTTCATATTTTTTTTCCGTCCGGTTTTTGCCAAAAAATAAAAATTTTTTTTTTTAGGATTAATTCCACCACATTTTTTTTTATATCTTCTTTATTATTATTTATCCCATCAAAAATGCTTATAAAAAATTTTTTTATAGACAATTTTTAAAGATTTTTTTATAAATTTTCTTTTTTGGGGGTCCTTAGTTTTTTTGATATTTACTTTTTTTTTTAAATTTAAAAGTTAATAACTCCAAAATTGATACAAAAAAATTATAAAACAAAAATACAGCTTTTTTTAAATGTCTATATAATTTTTTTACAATTTTTGAAGAATAAAAATAAAAAAAAATAAAAAAATGTGATTAAATTGGGGAAATTATCCTGAAGTAAAATGCCTTTTTTTTGGGAAAAATTTTTCGTGGCCAAAAAAACCTTAAAAAAATTTGCCAGAAATGAATGAGGGGTTTTATAATTTTTATTTTTTAAAAAGACAGCAGTGGCGTAGTATTTTCTTCTCCAAAAAAAATTTAAGAAAAACGCCCCCACTTGGAAAAAAAAAAAAAATTTACATCAGAAAATGCACCCTTTTTCATATAAGAATTTAAAAAATTTTTTAAAATTCTACAATATTATTCCCCCATAATTTACTGATTTAACAAAAAAAACCCCTTTTCAACCCCAAAAACTTAAAATTTAAGACTTTTGGGAAAGGATCAATCCATTAGAAATCACCCAAAAAAATTTAATTCGTTGCTCAACATTTTTATTTTTCTTTTTTTTTATGTTTTTCTCACAAAGGGGGTCCAAAAGTTTTTTTTTTTTTTAGACTTATACTTTTTTTTGGCGGCCATTTTTATTTTGGGCCCCGAAAACCCTTTTAAAAAGTTTTGCGTAAATGGTTATAACTCAGGTAATTTTTAAGATATCAGAACCAAATAAAACTAAAACCCCCTTTTTTTTAAAACAATACATTCTTTGGGAAAAAAGGGGAAAAAAAGTTTTTTTTAATACAAATACCCGGTATTTTTACCGGTAGGGGGGCTTTTTGAACATAAACGTATCCCACTACTTGGGGGGTTTTTTCGTCCATGTACCTTCTCGGCTTTTGTATGACCGTGTTACCCAAAAACGTGCACTTTTTTAAAAAAAACTCGCTGTTTTTTCGCAAGTCATAAATCGAAACCCGGGGAAAATTTACCGGAGGTCGGGGGTTTTTTGGGAAACATTTTTATTTTCTTTTTAAATAACTGGGGATTAAAGTATGAAAAAAGTAAAGGTTTTTATTATTTTTTTTTTGATTAAAGATGGACTTGAAAACCCCGGGGCCCTTTTAAAAGGGGGTTAAATTTTGGAGACAAAGATTTTGAAAAACGGAAAAAAAAGGGACGGGATTTTAAATTTCCCCCCAAAAATTTTGATTCTGATGGCGAATATATACTATCGGACCATGATACTAAATTTTAAAAAAGGGAGAAGATAAATATAAAAAATTTTTTTACTCGGGGTGAGTTTTAAGTTCCAATTTTTTTTCGGTAAAAATCTTTTAAAAAGGTAAAAAGGGGCCTGCAAACCAAAAAAACCCGGGGCTTTGCAACAAAACCGTTAAAGGGGCCCGGTTTTTAAAAAACCTACCCCTATGGGGGTAGATTTTTAAAAGGGGAACTTTCCTTTATAAATATTCTAAAAAATCATTTTTTTATTCATCCTGCGAGAATGGCCAAAATACGAGAAAAGTATAAAAATAGCCCCTAACTTTTTATGTCCGAGACTTAGATCTTGTGGGGCTAAAAAAAGGTTTGTTGATATTAACTTTTTTTTTAAAAACAAACCCAGGGAAAATCGCCCCTTTTTCTACGGGGGGGTTTTGGGTGAGACATCACTGTTTAAAACCAATCGATTTCAAAAATTTCTTTGTTTCGTTTTGGGGTAATTTTGAGACTAAAAAAAGAAGGGGAAAAAAAGATCCATTAGCTGCTGTATGGGGGTTTTTTTTAAGCATTTATATCAAATTGCCAATCCGTATATACTGTTGGTGAAAATGTTTTTGGGGTGAGATGCTGGGTTGCATTTGTGGCAGAGGGGTTTTAAAGTACATCCCGGGAAAACCTGCCAAATATTTAATCAAAATTTTTAAAAAATTAAAGATGAAAACAAAATTTTTAACCCTAAAATTTGGGGGAAAATGGGTGGATTCGATCTCAAGGGGCGACGAAAAAATTTAAAATTCGGGGGGTGTGCTAAAGCTAAACCACCTATTTTTAATCCCAAATTTTTAAAATTACCCCCCATAATTTTTTTCGTCCATAGAACTAATCAATCTGTTAAAAACCAAAATTACTTTTTGGGGACTTTAAAAAAAAAAAAAGGGGAATTTTTTGTTTTTGAACAGACAAAAAAAAATTAACTCATCTCTTTATGGATTTACACATGACATAACTTTTGTCCTATGTCCCCAAAAAAAAAAAGGGGTGTTTTTTTATTTCATCAATGCACCCCAATCCAAAAATGATGTTTTTAAAATGAAAACCGGGGGAAATTTTGCGTATTTAATCAAAAAAAAGGTGTGGACACTTTTTGGGGGTGCCCCGGAAAAATTCCTCTGGCCCCCGGACCCCCTCGGGGCCCATGGCCATTTTCTTTTAATTATTGACAAGCACTTAAAAAATTATATTTGGAAAACCCAAGATATCGAGATAATGAAAAAAAAAGCCGTTCTGATTATGGGGGGAAAAAATTGGGGAAGATGTTGGTAAAGCCAGAAAAAAAACGCAGGTTTCAAAATGTTCATCTACCCGGTGATATTAGATTTTCCCCCCCGGGGGACTCCAACTGGAAACTCCAATTTTAAAATTCCCCAACTTTTAAAAAGTTTGGAAAACATGTAAGGGCCCCCAAAAAAGAAAGGAAAAAAAACCCCTATTTGCATAAATGTTTGAATGCACCGGGGAAAAATTTGCGGAGTGTGCATCTTAAAATTTTTTTTCATTTTTTCCCTGCTGGTTTTTTCCCCCAAAAGGGGTCTTTTTTTTCTAATGCGAAAATTTTGTATCCAGAAAATTTTTTTGTTTTTTGGATATTTTTTTTTTAAAATGTAAAAATTTTTTTTTAAATGTCATTCATACAAATTTTTTTAAACTTAAAAAAAAATTTAAAAAAGTGTTGTTAAATATATTTTTTACAAAAAAAAAAAATTGGTTTAAATTTATACATTTTTAAAATTTTTGCAAATCCAAAAAAACCCCAAAAAAAATATAAAAATAATATAATATAAATTTATTTACTATAAATATTTTTTTATTTATTTTTTAAACCGGTAAAAAAAACCGGGGGGGCTGTTATGACGTACCAATAAAAAGGATGGTCCGAAAAAAAAAGGGTTAAATATAGGTTTTTAAAATTTCTAAAAAAATAAAGTTTTATGCTAAAAAAAATTATAAGGAATGAAGATTCACACTTGAATTTTTTTCTTTTTAAAAACCTTTCCCATACTCTGTGTTTCAATTTAAAATTTGGGGCCCTTTAAGATATAATTTTTAAAAAATTAAAAAACCTATTTTTTGGACTTTTCAAAGTAGAATATCTCAAAAAAACTAAGTGAAAAAAATTAAAAAATTTTTCAGAGACTACCCCCCATAATATTTTAAAATATGATAAAAAAAATTTGGTGACTGAGACTCAATTGGTTCCAGAGGTTATAGTATATCCCCAAATTGGCTGGTTTTTAAAATATTTAGTAAAATATTTATGAAAAATGTAAAATTTTATTTTAAATTTTTTTTAAAAAAATTTTTGCTGAAAATGGAAAAAAAGTCTTTTTTAAAAAATTAAAAAAAATTTTGATTGGGAATAAAATTTTAATTTAAAGACAAATTTTAAACTGTTATAAAAATGGAAAAAAAATAGGCACTTTTTCCCGTTGAGACAAAAAAAAAATGCAGACCAGGAAAATTTAACAACCCCCCCCCTGGGGTTAAAAAAAAGTCTGTGGGGCTTATTCCTTCCCCCTGTTGTACTTGTGGTTAGAGCAGTGTGTTGTTTATTTTTTTTTTTTTTTTTAATAATTTTTTTTTAAAGTAAAAATTTTTTTGGGGGGAAATTTTTTGTGAATTAAAGGGAAAAAAAAAAACATAAAAAGAAAACCCGAAATACTTTTTTTTAGGGCCCTTTAGGGGAAGCAAAAAAATTTTTTAAAATTGAGGGGGTTAAAAAAAATTAATAATATTT
>JAHBCN010007145.1:0-44996 GCA_019359885.1 Listronotus oregonensis | reverse complement strand
ACGTTTCAAAAATATTGACTTTCTATTCATTTAATTTCTTTCCTCCTAAATAATTTAACTAGACTCAACAATTCCACACAGTTATTACAGTATTGACGTCAGTCTCTAAGACATCGGTTTGATTGACACCCAAAGGAAATGATTTCGATGTCAAGATAAGGGTTCCGGTGCACCCTCATCGACTCTGGGTTTGTTTTCTTCAATTGTGGGGGAAAAACCCCTCTAAAAAAGGCTTTTCAGGCCAGTTTCGGTCCCAAGTGTCCAACTACGTTTTCAGGGTAAAATTTTGGGAATTTCCCAGCCCCCCAAAAAAACCCCCTATAAAAATTTTTTTTTTGTCTTTGGTGGTCGTTAAAGGTTTCGGGGGGTCGTTTTCGGTTTTTAGGGTTTCATTGCCCCGAGTAAACATAGTAGTTCTATTTATCAGTGTTCTTCATGATGATTAATTACCATATATAGTAAGGGGCTAATAGCATAAATTTTTTTTAAAATTAAAGCTTATTTTTTTTTTTACGTTAAATCCCCAAATTTTTTTTTTTAACCCAGGTGTTTTACAATAATTTCGAGTTGCTCGCCTTAGTTTATCGTTTCTTGACCTCTAGCTTTGCATATATTTCGGATTTAAATTTTTTTACAAGATGTTGGGCTAATGAATTGATGTTTCTCGTCTACACTCAAAGTTCTTAAACATCAGTTAAAATTCAGTAAAAAAAAAGAGCTTTGACGGCTCTTTTCCCAAACTTAACGATGATAATTTATTTAGGATATATTTTCCGGTATATAATTTCTGATTTTGTGTACAGTTTAAAAATTTAAAGAGTTAACAAATAAAATACAAAATATTTTAAAGAAATAACTAGACAAGATGCCATGTACAAAATTTTGGGGCGGACTCTCTGAAATTCTTCGTACGTGGGAATCGTAAAAAAATTAATAAAATGTTTTTTTTTTTTAAATTTTTTAAAAACGACCTTTTTAAATTTTTAAATTCTTTTTTTTTACAGTGTGTCCTAAATACGGCCCATGTATTGCTATCCCGTTTGGGGATACAAAATAAAAAACGTTCAAATGAGGGGAGAATTGAGGATCCTGACTGTGCAGTTAAATTCTTTTTTTTGGGAAAATTTTGTTCAAAAAATATTGGCAAAAAAGGGGTTTAAAAATTTTTTAATTTTAACATCTGCGTGTGATTCATTTGTTTTAATTTTATCGTTTTTTAAAATATGACTTTTTATGACACTTTTTGGGGACGAATATTTTGCCATCCCAATTTTTTTTTTACCCATCGTCTTGTTTTATTTCAAGTACTAACCAAAACTATCGATTTTTATATGTCGACCATCTTTAATTTTTTTTTTAAAATACAAATGGCTTTTTTAAAATTTCCCCTTTAACGATACCCCACCCACTAAACAGTTAAAAAAAAAAATAGAGGAATATTTTTGGGCAACGGGTCGATGTCTAATCAATAGGTTTTTTGTCAAATTCCCTTTTTAAAAGGGTTGAGATAAATGTGTATTTTGTAAGCAAAAACAATATTTTTTTAAAATATTTTTTTATTTGTGAATTTTTTTTTAAAAAATGCCAAGAAGGTGCTAAATATTCCAAAATTTTTTGGACTGCTTCTCGACCTCCAAACACATTTTTAACCAGAACGAAATACTTACTGACCTTAATACTTATCAAACTATTTTATCGTGTTTAACTATACACCATTTCAAAATTGGGGTCGGCACTATTGCTAATTTTTTTATTATAAAAGATAAAAGTTAGGTTAAATTAGCAAAGTTATGAAAATTTTTACGCTGATTAAAATGACGATAATAAAAAAACAAATGAACATCAGATTTACGAGTATTTCACAAAAATATACTTTTTTTTTAATGCAACACCCTGTATTTGTTACATCTATTCGGTAAAGAATGTAATTTTCTATACAATTAGTTATTTACATTTTTTTCTTAAAATAAAAAATAGCAAAGTTATTTCAATTTAAATATATTTTTCCATAACTCGACGCAGGCAGCCATGGAATTCTTAAAATCCCATTCTTTGTACAAAAGATTATCGTAGTACGCTATAAAAGAAACCAAATTTAAATAAAGTCCGCCATAATGAAATATTATTTTTCAAATCTTCTAATTACTTAGGTATAGTTTTAGTTTTTTTTTTTAAAAAAATTTAAAAACATAACAAAGTAACATAAATTAAATAAATTATGCTATATATAAATGCTCCTGCCCCCTCCCTTTCCCGCTCAATACACTTTTAGGTACATTTTAAAACTATTCTCGTAGCCTTTAAAATTACATTGCCATTAATGCTACGAATGAGGTTTCTAATAGCCTCTTGAAGTTGGTTAATATCTTCATATTGTATTTTGTAAACCTAGTTTTTAAGAAAACCCCAAAAATAGAAATCAAGAGGGGTATTGTCTGGAGAACGTGGCGGCCAGAGTATTGGCCCTTGTGTACCCAAAACCAACGATTTTGGGAAATAGTTCGTTCAACAAATCAACAACTTTTTCCGGAATTTTTTGGGAGGAGCACCCCTGTTGAAAAAAACATTTTCGGGGTTTTTCCCCCCAACACATTTTTTAAATAAATTTAGAATCGTTAGCCTATTGAAGACCCTTTTATAAAAAAAAAGGGGCCCAAAAAATTTTTTTGATCCATAATGGTGGCGAAAGTTTTTTTCACTGCTCCAATAATTTTTTTTTTTCGGTTAAACATCCCTTCATGACTAAACAAAAATTATTAAAAAAAAATTTTATTTTTTTATAGCAGCTTTTAACAAAAAAAATTTATAGGCCTTTCGTAATAAACCTGGCAACAAAGGGGGTTTGTGGGTCTGTATTTGTAGGGTACTACTTATTTTTTTTTTGGGGGAATGGTTCCTAAGCATAAAATCAAGATCTCGCTTACAGTCTTTTGTGGAATTTTCAAATAAATTTAAAAAATATGCCAAAAATTAATTTCTATTTGTTGATTAAAAAAAAATTTTTTTCTTATTTCTACGCTTGACAAAAACACTTTCGTTTGATAAAACTTTCGATAAAGTACTAAAAAATATCTTTTGTTTTATTTTTTCTGGAAATTTCCCATGTATCGCCCCTAAAGCCTGATGTAATTTTTTTGGCAAATTATGTAGCATTCTAGCATATCACACTTGTCCAAATGAGTAAACATTTTAAACAACAGTATCAGCATAAATAAACTGTTGCTTTAGGGATTTAGTTTCTATTAAAGCTTCGTGGTGAATAGACGTATTTTTTTTTGTTTCTTTTTTTTTGTCATAGCATACTACGATAATTTGTTTTAAACAATGCGTTTTTAAAAATTTTATGGCTCCTGCGTGAAAAATACATTTAAATTGAAATGGTCCCCGTTTCTCATTTTAGGGAAAAAAATTTTAAATAACTAATTGATAGAAAATTATATTATCTTTCGAATGGAGTAACAAATACAGGGTTTGCATTAAAAAATACATTTTTTTGAATAACTCGTAAATCTGATGTTTATTTGTTTTTTTTTTAACGTTATTGCAATCAGCTTTAAAAAAGTACACAACTTTGCTAATTTAACCCCAATTTTTATCTTTTAAAAAAGTTAGCAATAGTGCCGACTTAATTTTGAACACGGTGTATTTAAAAAAAAATCAAAACCATTTAGTATATTATGAAAAATTTTAGACAAAACCCCAATTTTAAAACAAAAAAACACTGAGCTACTTGACACCAGCTAAAAAAAGCAATTTCAGATACATCTTAGTATCGTGTCGACCCGCTGACGCACGAATTTATCACAAAATTTTCTAAACGTATTTTCTAAGCACCCTTTAAAACCATGTGTCTTTTTTATTCATTTTTTTTAAAAAAACTGGGGGTTTTTTGGGACCGTCTTATATATGGTAAAAGGAGCTGCAAACAATTCACTTTGCTAAAGTTGCTTTTCAAAAAGCACTACTCGCACCATAGAGGAAATTGCATTATTGATTCTTAAGAAAATGTCAACCCCCGATAAAAGTAGTGAACCTACTGATCAAATTTTATACAAAAGCCAGTGAAAACAAAAAAAAAAATAAAATAAAATCAAAAAAATAATATTTGCCCAACTGTTGGTAATATTTATTTTTGGGAAATGATTTTACAAAAAGGGTTTTTAAAAAATTGCCTTAAAAATTTTTAAAAGATTTAACTCGTTTAAAGAAAAAAAAAACAGGCTAAACTCAAAAATTAATATTTTTTTTTTTAAATTTCGGGAAAACCCAAAAAAATTTCTAAAAAAAAATTAAAATTTTCCCATTTTTTGTTTTTATTTTAAGAAAATCTGTTGTCTTATAAATGAAATTTTAAACCTTTTTTACCCCAAAATGTGGCCGGGAAACCGAAAAAACTCCTGAAAAATAATTTTTTTTTATATTACTATTAACTATAGTCCATTCAAAGCCGCACTGGTGTCTTAGCTCAGCGGGTCAAATTGCGTTTTTTTACCTGGAAAAAATCGTGAAAAATCGTTTTTTTTTTTTATATCTCGAAAACTAATAATTTAAGAAAAACAGATATAAAGTTTAAAAAATTTAAGGGGCTAATTAAAAATACGAAATTTTTTTTTTAATAAAAAATTTTTTAAATTTTTTAAGATATTAACGATTTCAATTTAAAATAAAAACGCAAATATCTTAAAAACTAAAAGAGCTTCGAAAAATTGTATGGGACAAAAAAATAATTTTTCAGTTGACTCTGTAAAAAAGGTTTAATACAAATTTTTAACCAAAAAGGTATTAAAGGAGATATAAGCAAGAAAGTGATTTTGGCCAAAAATGTTGCTAATAAAAATATTTTTTTGGTATAAGTAAGTATACCAATCCCGATCCTTCTAACAGTTGATTTAAAATATTCTATTTATTCAATGAAACAAACTAATACACATGTGCCTCGAGGCAATGGAAGATAACATGGGGGCACGGATATTTTATTTAATTTCTTTTGGTCCAATAACTGTTCCCATTCCAATCCACTTAAAACTTTAACTAAAAGAAAATTTAAACATTATTTTAAAAAAAGTAAGTGCCTTTTCTAATTGGGTATTATGTGTCTAGCTTATTGTTTAAATAGTTTTATTATCGATTTGAATATTAATGGTAATAATTCATAAAGACAGTTACTGGTTGAAAATGATCTGAAAAAAATTTAAATCATATTTTTGACATTAAAAAAAAAAGTTACAGTTCATTTAGCGCTAAACTTTTAAAACATTTCTTTTATTTAGCTATTTACTTTTAATAATAATATTTTAAAGGCTTCTACTCCTAAGAGTTACACCATATTATTTCTCCTCTATTACTTTTAAATAAAATTGGCATTTTAAAACTTTTTTTTAAAGCCCGGTTAGAGAAGCCCCGAATTTTTAACTTTATTCGTTTCTTTCTCCCTGGAGTTCCTAGGTTATAAAAACTATAAATCCGCAGATATTTTTCCCTACAAACTTCTAAATCTTTAAGTCCCGTGTTATTAAACGCTTCTTACTTTACATAAGACCCCACCGTACGTAAGTACTTCGACCTTAAGTGTTCGTATACTGTGTCAAATTAAAGACAAAAATACTAATCAACCGTTTTTTCCCTCCGGTAGAATTTCCAATACATACATCAACCAATATTTTAGCTAAATTTTTACCAGAAATTTAAAATAAATACAGAAAAGTTAGTAAATAAAAAATAAAATAAAGAATATTTGGTAAATAAAGAAATATTGTTTTTAAATAAAAAAAAAAAAATGTTTTTATTTTAACGTTTCAGCCAAGATGTTTGGGCAAGCTGTGAAAGTTCATATTACAACCAAAGTGTAGACAGTATGGATGCAGGGTTCTCCGTGGAATCGGAATACTATGGAAGTCAGCCATCTACGAAAAAAAGTAAGTATATGGGCTATTTCTGGTTAAATGTAACTTTGCGTTCCTTTAGGTTAATAAGTGTTTTTTTTTCACTAAATAGCTAGTAGCTAATAGCTAAATAAAAAGTTCTACACTTAATAAATGTTCTTGACATTATCTTTGTGGCTAAGTAATAAAAATTTAAAAGGGCTTACTAAAAGTTGCAAAAAAAATATTTTAAACCTTATATATTTCAAGACCGGCCCTTGTTGCGATTGACGATTTTTAAATTTGTTCTGTAGCCAAACCATCAAAGTTTGCAAAACAAATTTTTTCATAGCCTCAATATTACTTTATGTTTTCTATGGCCATCGTAGATTTAATTAAAAAAAATTAAAATATTCCTAATTAAACCATATCTTGACGTTTTGATGCAATTCAAGCAAAAAGGTTAATTTAAACCCAAAGTTTATTTATAAATTCATAAACATCCGAGTTAATGTATTTTAATAAAGTTAAAAAAGTTTTATTATTTTCCTTTGGCTGTTTTCTTCGAGGTGGTTTTAGTTTCTTTATTATCCTGAGACTTCATTGCCACCGATTTCTTTTGTTTTTCTTGTAGAGCAGAAACATCCCGTTCTTTTTTCTTTTCCAGCGGTAGTTCTTCTGAAAATTTTTTTTTTTAGTGCAAATAAAATATATTTTTTTCTTTTCAAATCCAATAAGTAAAGTGTTGATCATCCATGTTTTAATTTTTATTTATATCGGGTGTTATTTAGCAGTGGTTCCCATTTTAAATGATATTATTTTTAGGTTACAAAAGTAAAATTTAAACATGCTTCGAACATATATCTATAAAGGCCGCTTGGCCGTAAGAGAGAAAAAAATATGTGTATAATCTTTCTCGCTTATATACCCCGTTTTAAGTGCTGATTGGTAGTCCCCTCCCTGTCAAGCGATCAGCACGTTGGAGCAAGGGAGAAAAGCTATGCACCCATTCTTCTTTCTTTCTCGCAAGCTTGTTCGAACGGCCAAGCAGCAGGGCTCTCTCTAAAGGTATATGCTCTAAAGAAAGGAAAAGAAGGAAAAACTTTTGCGGGCAGCAGGTTAATAGTTTTGACACTCTAGGGATAAAGAAACAAAGAAAGCGGCTTCTCTAACTGAACTGTAAGAGGATGCATAACAGCTCTGTACGGCTCTTCTTTGAATGGAGTCCTGAATGCTAAGTGTTGTAGGGGACGCCATTCCCTAGACATGAGAACAATATTCTAAAGAGGGTCGAATTTGGAATACATACAGAGTATACAGAGTGAAAGAAGAGAAATACTTTCTGGCTCGAAAGAGGAATCCAAGCTTTTTTGTAGCTGCCGAGGCTATGGATGTAATGTGTTTGTGCCAGTTGAGGTTATTCTCAAAAGTAACGACGACAAGATTAAACAATTCTTTGTTCTGCAGAACTTGGCCGCTCATGAGTAACGGATGAGCATTAGCAGACTTTTATCGCGACAGCGAACATGATTGTGTTTTCGAGGCATCAAACCGAACAAGACTTGTGGCGCCCCAATCCAAGATAAGTTTAAGGTCTTGTGAAAGAGATATCTGCATTGACCTGTGCTTGTTTTCCAAATCAAAATTACATGGTGGCTTAAGAAATTAAATATTAGAGAGAAGGGTACTATCGTCAGCAAAACAACAAATGGGATTGATTGTGGAAGAGAAAAGATCGTTAATGTGTAGAAGAAACAGCGTGGATGCCAGCA
Source organism: Listronotus oregonensis (assembly GCA_019359885.1). Lineage (NCBI taxonomy): Eukaryota > Metazoa > Arthropoda > Insecta > Coleoptera > Curculionidae > Listronotus > Listronotus oregonensis. The sequence goes on along the minus strand of JAHBCN010007145.1, from coordinate 37,363 downwards.
TTGAGCCCTGGGACACCCCAGCATTAATTTGGTGGAAGCTGGAAGATTGACCATTTACAGTAACCGATATACGTGGATTAGAAAGGAAACCAGAGAGCCAAGAGCAAAACTTAGCTGGAAGACCGTAAGAAGGAAGTTTGCTAAGAAGCCCGTCATGTCAGACCTGATCGAAGGCTTTAAATGATACCCATACAATAGAAGTGCGTAAAAATAACTAGTCCGCCATCTTGGGCGGTCCGCCATATTGGTTGTAAAATGACGTAACTTAGCTAAGCACGCATTGCCCTCCAGACTAAACGCGTATGCAAAATTTTGGCTCAATCGCTTGAGAGTAACTGCTTTAAAAATGTTTATTTTGTCAGGAGAAGTAAGAAAGACCTGAGAATGAATGGTGCCAATGTGGATTAAGTTTATAAGCAGCATGTTTAAAGGGCCCCCAAAAAAATAGGGGGATCCTAATAAATTTAGTAGGGTTGCAATGGAAGAAAATTAAAGTTTCCAACCTTATTTAAGTTAGTAAAATATTTCTACCTATGAACTTTATGGTCTATTTACCTTTTGATTTTTTGGTTCCCTGTTGCTTCTTAAGGTTCTTCTCTCTAGCTAGCTCTCGCTGATTGCCCCTAGTCATGGCCCAAAATAAAAACGTACTGGTGCACCGTAAATACTGACAATTTTGATTATTTTTGGTCATAATGACATATTGAGTAATTTACCAGTCAGGTAACAAAGCACTTAATGCAATAATTAATTAAAATAGGTTTGAAACAGGTTATTATTGCCATTAGTGTCAAATTAATACATTTTGTGATACCCTATGTTAAAACCTGCTGCAATTATGGATGTATTTGAAGCTTAATGCAGGAAAAAGTTATATTAAATGGCTTTAAAAATATTAAAAACTTAAAAACTGACCAGTCCACATAATATAAATTACATTTATAGAATTATATAGCATTTTGTCTGCCAAATAAAAACCATCAAACTAATTTTAATTTCTAAACCATAAAAAAAACTTTGCAATTAAAAGATTGTAAAGAAAAAACACTTTTAATTGTATTGAAAGTGTACAATAAATATTATTACCAATCAATAAAATCAAATATCACTCTTCTCATAAGCTACAAAAAATTCTAGTTATTTGGTTTGGACAGATTAATTTGGAAAAAATCCATCTATACGGGGGGTTTTGATCACAAATATGAAAAAAATCTTGCGGAAAACTTTCATTTTCGAGATATCCATCATCAAACTTGAAAATTGAACTAACCTTATTTACACTATTTCTCCTTCTTTTGGCTCATAATTCTTGATTTTTACACTAAATTGGCACACAATATTTTATAAAACCTTTTGATAACTAGTTTTTATATTTATTTCAAACATTTTTTTATTTAATTGCCAAAACTTTGCAATTTGGGGTAAAAAAGTGTAAAATAAATATAAAAACAAGTTTTTAAAAGGTATTTATAAAATATTTTGTGCCACTTAAGTGTAAAAATCAGAAATTGTTTACAAAAAAAAAGGGGGGAAGTAGCGTAAATACGGTTAGTTTGATTTTCAACTTTGATGATGGACATCTCAAAAACGAAACGTTTTCGCCAAAAATGATCAAATTCGTGATTAGTGCCCCAAAAAACCCGGTATACACAATTTGGTCAAAATCGGAGTTGCGGCAACTTTCTATCTAGACAATTACCTATTTTTTTTTTTAGTTTTAAGAAGGCCGAGTTTGGAAAGACAACCAACACTCTACGACGACTCAATATATTACAATGATACGGGGCAGACAACATTTTACACGGCACCTGAGACCACTCAAGTAAATTACCTCACAAGGTAGGTAGAAAGAAGTATATAATACAAAAAAAATCCCGTATATAGTCAATCTAGTGGCTAATTTTGTCAGTGAGTCTACTAAATTTTACGATCATACCAGGGTTTTTAAGAACTTTTGTTGTTATTCCATCTTTTATTATATGAATTCTATCCCTAAATTATGAATCGAGAGAGAGACAGTAGTTATTAGTAAGTAGTTGAAAAGTAATTGACCAGGTCTGCCATTAATTATCAGGTTTACGAGAAAAAGTAGAGCTTCACGAAGCAAAAAATTTATACGACAATTATTTAAGCATTTTTTTTAATGTACAATGAAAACGAAAGTTCGGAACAATTTTGTTCATTGATAATTGTTTAACTTGTTGAAAAACTAACTTTAAGTTAAATTTTCAACGGAAATAAATTTTTTAAAGTGTTCTGAATACACCATCATTTTTTACAATTTTTCAATTATTATTTAATACTCTAAAAAACACTATTTAGTGTGACGTACTCGGTTTTGACGCCGAGCCCATTTTCAGCGTTAAATTAAAATTATAAATAATGGAGATAAAATTCCGGAGGTGGGACTTTTTTTTTATCGGAAATTCCCTCCTCTTTAAGGATCTTTTTTTGCAATTCCCACTATCTCTTATGGTTTTTCAGTTATTATCAAAAATCAAAATGGCTTTTTTTCGTTTCTTGTTAATGACAATTGCAATTTTTATTGACAGAAAAAAATCCTTAAAATGCCTCTCTCAGATTTGCCTTTCGCGTCGAATATCTGGTATATTCTGGCCGGCGTTGCCAAATGTATGGTTAAAAAATATTTTTTTAAATAATTTATAAAAACTGTTTAGTGGCAAGTGGAGTATTTAAACAGCTTTTAAATTAACAAATAATAAATTTCTTAGTTTTTGTTAATTGAACAGCTGTTTAAATACCGCTATATAAAAAATCAAAAGTTTTGGTTAGTAACTGAAAACAAAGGAAGATCGAAAAAAAAAGTGGCAAAATGCTAGTCGCCCAAAAATGTCCTAATAATGTCATAATTTCTGATCTGATCTGGATGTTCAGAGGGTGGTAATATACCACTGCACCTAGACCACAGTAGGTCCTTTGTGCTTCCTCTTGTAGGCAGGAGATTCACTGCGTCGTACAACCTATTGATTTAAAAAATAGTTGACGACGTCTTTATGTGGAATCTCCCTAATTTCGGCCACTAATGGCCACTTCGTGCCCAGCATGGAGTTCCGTTCAAAGGTGAGGGCGGGACAATCGCAAAGAATGTGTTCCGCGGTCTCATCCTCTTGTTCACAGCCTCTACATAATCCTGTGTTCGTTAGACCCATTTTAAATAGGTGTTAAATAGCTCGGGGCATTATTTTTCGGGGGTTGCGGTTCATAAGGTTTTACAGTTATTGACTTAGAACTGGATTAATTACAAGAAAAAATTTAAATCGAAGTTTTTCATTTTTTCGGTAATATCTTCAGAACAAAATTTTAAAAAAAAAAATTAACTGCATAGTCGGAATCAACAATAAATCTTCCAATACTTTCCCCCTTTAAACATTTCTCTATCTTGTATACTAACCAAGGTAGCAATACATGTAGGCGAGGAATCCACTTTACTGCCAGTAAATTAGGATAATCATTATTTACAACCAACTTTTTATCAGTCCAAGAAACAATACAAAGCAAAGCTCTATACTCTCGTAATTAGGATTTTCATACATATTTTATAAATTTTTAGCTCCACCACCTTCAATCAAACACCGAGCTGCGACGAATATTACGACTCACTTTCATATCCATTTCAAGAAGAAAGATATGGACAGGATGAGGAGGATCGTCAATGGGACTCGGGAGGGAAGTTTTTTAATGACACCAACACCCCTACTAACACGGCCAGTACAGGGAAAACAGGAAAGAAGCTGCCTGCAATTCCTGCTATCCAGGGACATAAAAGGAGATCCTCCTTTGCTGCTATGGATGAAGGGTAAGTTACAAAGAGATCCATTGAAGTGACTGTTTCTTCACGTTCAGCATATTTTCTCTCGATGGACGTCCGTTCGGGTAAGCGAGCGTCCAAACCTATTACCAAAAATTTGACATTGTTTTATGCATCTATAGTTAAAACCATAATTATCTTAATTATAAAAAGGTTTTAATTAAATAAAACCTTTTTATTCGAATGACAATTGTTTTAATGGTTGGTTGCGTAAAACCGAAGTACGTCCGAAAAAAAATATAGGAAAATTATGATTTCGAGAATTTAATAACAAAACGATCGCTGAAAAAATATTATTATTAATTCAGGCAACCCATAACGTCTAAGCTAGGCTTATAGTACAGGAAAATAAGGCATTTTGGCTCAAATTTTTTTTGTCCTGCATGGATTAACCTGAAATTTTCACAGAAGGTAGATAATAGCCGAAGGATCAAAGTTTATATCATGCCGAGGTGTGCTTTTATCCTGAGGGTGTTTGCCACTCCATTTTGGAGATGGAATTTTTTAAATAAATTTTAACTACAGAAATCAATAACAAAAGTAATTTTAAGTGAAAAATGTTCCATATATTTTTCGTAAAACTAATATTTTTCAAGTTTTTTGCCATAAAAGTTTTTCGAAAAAAAATCGAGGTTTTTTTTGGGTTTTTTATGAATAACTCGAAACATATGCATTTTATCAATAAAACTGTGAAAGGCAAAATTGTAGCTTATAAAAAAACTAGAAAAATATGTTTTTAATAATTTCTCTACAACCAATACGGACCGAGCTACGGCTTGTTAATGGTTAGGTTTTGTTCGTCAAATGCTAAATTTGAAAGATTCAAAGTCAAATAGTGGGAAAAGTTTTCATTTTTCAAGGAAAACATATAAGATCTTGAAACGTAACCTATTCTGTAACACTTACAGAACAGGTTACATTTGCTTCGGCTTAGCTTTTCGCCTGGTAAAGCAGTAATGTCGTGGGTACAATGTACCTAATTAAGGTAAGATAATTAATTAAGAAAAAAGATGGGCGCCACGGTATTTCCTTTTATTCGGTTACTTTTAATTAGAATTTAACTTGGTGGGAAACACCGAAATTAACCAAGTTTAGAGATTAAGCTGTTGTTATTAATTTCACAAAGGTAGGAATTTAAATTCATAAACAGTCAGTTAAAATAAATGGTTTTTATTCATATGCTTAAGGAATAAACTATTAAAAAATATAATTTTAATTAATTTAGAAACGAACCTCCCTGACGCATTATTTCTATTAAACTTAACGCAATCTTTATTCCGATTAATATTAATACCGTGTACTTGATAAGCACCCGTAATATTATAAGCGAATAACCCCCCTTTAAATTAACTAAAAAATTAACTTCCCTATCAGATCGGTTCTCAAATTTTGATAGTTGTTTTACATTATTTACAAACGATATTATAAGAAAAAGAGAAACATGTCATCAAATGAGGTTAATTATTTAGTTTTTAAAAAATAATAAAATTTAATTTCTTCTAAGATAAAAAGATAAACAAAAAATTATGGCGCGCAGATGTTGGTATTCCCCATAAAAAAAGGAAAGGTAAAACCGTTTCCCTGTTGTTTTGGACAAAATGGTGCTGGACGACGCCCTGCTCACACTAGTAGTGGTCACGTGAAGAGTCAAACCATACAGGAACGATTGTCGAAACTGGATGAATTTACCAAACGAAAAAATCGTAAAAACAAACCCTGTTTGAAGAAAAAAGATTAGGACCCTTAAAATTCGCACAAAGACCAAACAATTTATAGTGATAATAAACTAGTATTATACAGATATTTATGGGTTTTTAAGTATGAAATTTTAAAAAATAAACATTTAAAAAAATAATTCTAATTTTTGTCCAGACCATTAAAATCTTTTAAGAAGAATGATTAAAAATAAAATAAAATTATCTTAAAAAATTGGGAAAATTATATAAATTTGTATTTTTACCCTTGTATAAAAAACCCTTTATTTAAAATTGTTTTTTTTATGTTTTTTTTAGGGGTTTAAATTTTAACCATTTTTTTTTTTTCTAAAAATGATCATAAAAAAATGATTATAAATTTTCTCCGGTAATTTTTTCGTGAATTATTTTGGTTTTTTTTTCTAAAACGCCGTTTTTTATTTATTTAAACACTATTACAAATATTTTTAAGAAATTTTTTTTTTTTTTTTTTTTTGCCAAATTATTTTTTTTTAACTGAAATACAATTAATTTTTAATTTTTTAAAATTATTCTAATTTTTTATATAAGACATAATTTAAGCAAACCATTTTTTCATTATATCATTTGAAGTAATGTGGTATAAAGCTTTTAAATTTTTTATGTTTTTTTTTTTCTTTGTTATTGCATTTATTATTTGTAGTTATTGTTTTTTTTATTTTAGGGTTTTCTTTTTTAAACCTTAATAATTATTTGGAAGGTCGTTTTTATTTTTAAATTTAAGATTGTTTGTTATTTTAGGAAAATATCAAAATGTTTTTTGGTAATTTTCAAAGTTAAGGAGTATTTTCTTCCGGGAATTTTTATTTTTGTTGATGTTTTATGGTTGATTTGGAGAGTTTCATCTTTATCCATACAAAATTTAATTATTAAAATTTTCAAAATTCAAAAAAATTTTGAAAAGTTAGCCATTTTCTAAGAGTGGACTTGGGCCCGGAGACCGTTAATTTTTTAAAAATTTTATTATTAAATTTTAATTTGATAGAATTATTTTAAATTTAATAATAAAATTTATAAACAAACAAGGCCCCCATGGGATGCCCTTTTGGTCCACTTTAGCCGATGTGTTTATTAACTTAAAATATTTTGTTTTCCACAAATTTTAATGAAAGTTTTGAAATATGTTTACTTTTCAGGATGGATGACATTTTTGATATGGATAACAGATAGACAATTCACAATTTTAACATACATAAATAAACATCAAAAAAATATTAAACACAATAGAACGGAAGAAAATAGCTCACTTAACTTTTTAGATTTGAAAATTGGTAAAAAAAAAACATTGATTTTGATATTTTCCGAAACCAACCACAACAGATACAATTATACATGCAAATTTAACCAGTCTTGGAAATAAAAACGGTTCCATTATGATTCATAGGTTAGTTTGGGCCATTGCCAAGAAAACACCAAAAGAAGTCAATATAATAAAAACAATAGCTACAAATAAGGATACAGTCCCGCAATCATCAACAAACTGATAAGAAACAAAAAACATAAAAATATTCAAAAGATTTTTTACACACATTATTCAAATGATATAATGTTAAAAAATGGTTTGCTATAAATTATGTCTCTGGTATAATAATAAAATTAGCAATAATTTTCTTAAATTAGGAATTAATGTATTTAGAAAAAAATAATTTCAAGGGTTTTAGTAAATAACAAAAAAAAGTCCTAAGAATCAACAATCCGGAATATATAAAATATTTGAATGAGTGTGACGCAACCATAAGGGCAAACAGGGCGTTCTTTACAGGAAATAAAGAAAAAGAAATTCAACTACACAGCAAGAGAAATAGGTTTTGGGAACACTGCATAGACAATAATCATTTTTTTAATAATGGGGATGTGTTATTACATAACATTAAAGGGTAAACAAATGGATTATTTGGAAATTGGCCATTAAGAAATCTATAAGCAATAAAGACAAGTTAACAAATACTCAAACAGATTTTGTAGGTAGCCCATCTTGACGCTGAACCATAATTTAGTCCAAAATGTTTACTATGGCCATCTGTGTAAGTTTAAGATAATTTTATTTTTTTTTAAGCTCATTCTTCAAAAAGACTTTGAAAATGGTCGGAGACCAAACACGTGTGATCTATCTGAATAAAAATTTGAAACTTTAAGAGTGTTTTATTTTAAATTAAATTTGTTAAATGTTTCACCTAGAGCCTACCGCAAATTCAATAGAAATTATTTTAAGTATGAGTTAACTCACCAAAATGGGGTAAGGCTACCAACGGAGGAAGTCAGTGGCTACTCCACAGAGGAAATGAACATTGCACACTGCTATAAAAAAACACCCAAAATTAGCAAGATGACTTGGAAAAACTGATTTGAAAATTGAAAGAAAATAGCATTTATCACTTATTAAATTTTAAATACCTTTTGCAAATCAACCTTAATAGTCCTGATAAAATCCCAGGTCCATAGACGATACCACCAGAAAATATGCAAATTTTAATGCATCCACGGAATTTGGGAGAACCTTTTGGGAAAAAAAAAACCGCCTGAGCAGGAAAAGAGAACCTGTTGTCTGCTGGTAAAATATCTGCTGCTCGGGACGAGAAAATCGTCCGTGATCGTACCCAAAACGAAGCGTTATCAGTAAAGCGATTGAAAGGCTTTAGTCGAGCAGGCGTTACGTGGAAAAGGGCAGCGGTGGCGCAATTATTACTTAACAAAACAGGTTTAGAAATCGTTAAATTTATTTGTATAAGAAAATAACTAATTGCCGTTGATACTAATTAAATATAATATTATTGTTATGAAGAAAACTATATAAAAAAACAACTTGTAGCTTTAAACGCTACAATCTTTTTTAAAGTTTATAATAAGACCTTTTTTTAAAACAAAAAAAAAACAGTTGCTAGCTTGAAAATTGAGCGAGTTATGTTACAAATAAGGTCGGTCCCTATTTTTTTTCGAAAATATCATTAAAAACAACCCCCCAAGTCCCCTCTTAATTAAAATTGATCTGTACCCTTTTGCAATCCTTTTTATATATGCATTTAATAATACACCAAGTTGTAGCTTTTTATTATATAGATTTTTTTGTACAATAAATATTTGGCCAAATATGGCCGTTTAAAGCCTTCATTTACGAGCGAGCACCACCTTATTCTAGCCCTTTAAACTCATCCCATTTTAAAGCTAAAATATTAAAAATAATTTAATTTACATAGCTTTGTAGCTCTTTAAAAACCCCACAAAATTATTTAAAAAAAAAACTTTTTATCGTTAAAACTAAAGGAGTATGTTTTAAAAACCAATCAATTTTTTTTTGAAAAATTCGAATAGCCTACTTCGAAGCATAATATTCTATACAACTGGCATACTTTATACTTTTATCGGTATAATTTTTGTATGTAATTTTATTTTTTTCTCCTATTTATATCTATTATATTGGTTTATAAGAAATACAATGTTGTAATGGGTGGTTTTTAAGGATTGAAAATTTGCAAAAGAATGAAATTGGTAATATTTCAGATGTAATATTTTTAATTAATAAATCTGTCAAGCTATTAATTTTTTTTGAATAAATATATTTTTTTAAGCTATAAAAAAGGTTGACTTATAAATGTCGAGAAGTTGCAAAATGGAATTAGTACATATTTTAGGCAACAACATTCTAAAATTAAATCACTATAATAAATTATTAATTTTTTAGGGTAAATTTTTTTTTAAGCTCTAAACAGCTCTAACAATGGTTGATTTTTAAGGGTTAAAATATTTTAAAATTGTATTCCAAAGCATAAAAAATCATTAATCAACTAACAAACCACTTTTACCCATTTAAGGTTAAAAATGTTATTTTGTTTTGAAAATTGGGTGATTTCACCAAAAAACAAATAGCACATGACCAAGAAAACTGCTCAAAAAGACGTACCATTTAAATTTTAGACCCATTTTCAAACTGCTGTAACTTTGTTTTTAATATCTAAAACGAAGTTTAAAACCGCGTTTCTTCTACTTTAAGCTGTATTGCATTTAGTTTTAGTAAGATGAATCTTATCATGATGTACAGGGTGATCAATAGAGTGCTGCAAAAAAACAAAAAATTCGAGTGTGTCCCATTTCAGTGGTAATTTTTTTGGTCGTTATAATATGGTTGTTACCAAGGTCATATTAATATCTCTAGACATTTATGCCAGTTTTTGAATTAAAGACCTCTGGCTTGCGATACACTTTTAACCGTCAAATTTTGGTAATCAATTCTTTAAAAGCTATAACTGGAAAATGGATTGACGGATTTCAATGAGTGTTTCATATTCGGAAAGCTCATTTTATGTAGATTTTTATGTCCTAAGCACTTTTCGATGGTTATAATTTTATGAGTATACGGGGCCAACAAATACCAAACGCGTACCTGATTTAGAAATCCTAAATATACGGTAAATTATTGAACGCCAAAGGGACCATATGTGTGTGTTTTGTTTTAAAAATGGCCCAGTTGAAGTTTGTGTCAATATCTCGAAACGATTTCTACCGTTAGTCGATTTATGCTGTTTAAGTGCCTGTAAATTTATTCAGCAAAAATGCGTCGTTATTATGGCATTAGGTGTGAATGGTAGGAATTCCAACAACGTCTTAAAGTTTTAAACATTTTTAAACATAAATTAGGGTATTTGGTGTTGTACACCATGATATACGGAGTGATCAACAAAGTGCTTTCAAAAAATTTAAATGTTTAATTTTGTGCCATTTTGGATAGCAAAATGTTTTACTTATTAGAATAATATTGTTTTTCGATATTCCTAGACGTTGTTGCAAGTCTTTATTATTAAAATCCTAGATGAATGTAAATTTAGGATTTCCCAGTAATCCATTTTACACATGTTTTAATAAACGTTAAAAAATAAAACACTATCATTAGATAAAATGTTTTTATAAATCTCAATTGGGTAAAATTACATTTAATAACCAATATTAAAAACAACAATAGTAACAGATAAAATTAATGATGTAACGAACAAAAAAGAAACATTAAAATTAATAATGGGTGGGTCCCCCGTGAGCCCTCCTAACTTCCTCTACCCTTCTTGGCATGCTATTCACTAAGCTTGCAAGGATGTTCTGGGAATATCGTTCCATTCCACTCTTATTGCATTTGCCATGTCACCCAAGTTGTTAAAATTATGCTCTCCGTTATTCAATTTCTAATCCAACTCCATACGTTTTCCCATCACATTCATATCCGGCGATCCGGCAGGCCAGATAATTCTTTCAATATTGTTATCCCTTAAGACTTCTTGGACGATTCTGGCTCTATGTGGACGAGCGTTGTCGTCCACCAGAAAGAATCGTTCCAATTTGTGCAAAAGGAATAACAATATCCCTAATACACATATCTCGATACCTTTCAGCATTCATCGATTCTCCCACCAAAAAACCAAAATCTGTTCTCCCATTCAACATCACCACCCCAAAGCAGTCCTCCACCTTCAAACGGTACCCTTGCATCCATGTTTTCTTCCAGATATCGTTCATACTCTCTCCAGACCAAAATTCGTCCGTCACTTTCATACAAATTAAACCTACATTCATCCGTAAATATGACCTACTCCATTCTCTACCCAGTTAGCATGATCTACAGCCACCCCTTTGCAGCTCTATGAGTGCCTGAAGCAGGGCAGGCAGCACGCCTGCGCGCCTTAGTCCTCGCTCATGAAGCCGTCTCCTGATAGTTTGTGTGGGCCCTAGCACTTGCTGCTTGGAAACTTCGGCAATTTTTGGTAGCATTAAGAGATGGCTGGACCTAAATGACATAAGATTCCTACCACTAATAGGGCTCGCATCACTAGTAAGGAAATTAGGGCTCTAGGAAGCAAAATAACAGCGCCATATTAGTGTAAAAGGAATGCATACATAAGAGACAGTACAGGGTGACGGAACCTGTGTATGCTTAAGGGTTGGTGTAGAGCATAATGGGCTTAGGCCTCAGTGCTCAGGGCCCCAGCGAGGGAACTCACCATGCTACGATAAATAGATAGATAGATAGATAGCTAAAGGTTAAATAAGTCTTTGTTTTGCATACTATTAGTAGACTTTTTTCGCGACAGCAAACATGTTTTTTAGAGACATATAACCGGACAAGATTTTCCAAACAAAAACTTTTTTTTATTAAGAATTGCTTTTTCTTGTATCTTTCACTTTTTGGACATTGAGTAGACTTGAATAAATATTCACACAGTTTAAGATTTTATTATTAAATCTAAATAGATTATTAATCATTGTGTGATTTGTTAGGGCTTAAATGGAGAATTTACTAGGCAATTAGGCTGGCTTTTATGAGTGTTCAAACAGCTTCGTTAGACCGTCGAGGTTGCGATGTACAAATAGGTCAACCGGATGAAATAATTGATAGATAAATTCTACCTGATATATTTGAATAATAGTCTGGCGGCTTAGTAGGACCCTTTAGAAAAAATTATATAACGAAAAAATACTTTGAAAAAACGTAAACAGTGTGTCTGTAAAAGGTTTTTATAAAAATCTACCACGTATTTTTTGGACCAAAATTAGCCGATTTATGTAAACTTACCTTAGTACAAAGTTACTTAGTTTGGGCGCTAGGCGGCGCTGAAATGACAATTTTAAAATCGTTTTTCTAAAATAGTTTAAAAACTGCTCATACTATTTTTCCGAAATTTGGTACGTTAGCCTGACTTTATAAGGCAAATAGTTTCTACACCAAAATTAGCCCAGTGAAGCAAACTTATCTTAGTACAAAGTTGCTGAGTATGGGAACTAGACGGCGCTGAAAACCACTTAAAAATTGTCACTTCAGCGTCGTCTAGTGCCCAAATTTAGCAACTTTGTACTAAAATAAGTTTGCTTCACTGGGCTAATTTTAGTCTACGGATTTTGTAATGAGTTTTTTTAAGGGCCTTTAGAGACAACGTATCACTTGATTTTTTGGTAAAAACTACAGCATATTTTTAAAATGCAAAATTCTTGAAAACCATTAGAAAAATTTTATTAAGAGTACCTTTTTTGTAGCAAATAAGTTGGTTATTCTAAATTTTGTACCCAAACCTTTCTTGTTTTATTGGCGTAAAAATCTGAAACAAGCATTTAATAAAAAACCAAACAAATCAAAAGAAAGATATGTTTGTTTCTTTGTTATAAATTATGTTACTATACTACTATATACTAACTATAAATTATGTTACTATACTACTATATATTACTATTGTTGTTACCATAGTTACATTTAATTTAGGATTTTTACAATCTGCTTACCAAAAAAATTAAATCTCAATAAAAAATATAAAACCTAAAAAATAATATGGAAAGGTATAAACAGGTAAATGGATACTGTAATTTGCACCCATCCGGTGACCAACTAAATTTTATATTGATATGAAAATAATTGTAATAATTTTATTGCAAACCTAATGGTATAGGGTTGTCTGCAGAAAATCGGTCAAGAATGAGGGTTGACAGGCTTTAAAGTTTAATTTATTTTATTTTATCAGTTGTTAGTACCGTAGTCATATTATTATTATTATTATATTATTATTTATTGACAAAATTAATCAAATAAATAAATTACAACAGAACAATTTTATAACACATTTTCAACTTATATCCTTAATTTAATTATTATTAATAAATTAAGATTGAAAAAGTGTATAATATAATATCAATTTATCCTGATACCTACAGCGAGAATGTAACTCTTTGAATTTTTTAATGTTTAAGCTGCGGATAAATTGGTATTTTATAAATTGGGGGCAGTACTAGTTCTTTTTTTGTTGCATATTATTTAATTTAGTAAAGTATAAACGTTGCGTTTTAGAAGGCCTGCTATGCACAGTATTTTTGTAACTACGATTTTATTGTTAAGAAAATTTATTCTAATTTTAATCATTCGCAAATAAAAATGTATAGTTAATTTACATTCCACTTCTTTCGGGCAAATACAAAATCTACTATATTTATCCGGTGTTCTCTAACGCAGAAGAGAATGTCCACCCTTGTATGACCATATCGTGATTTGACATACATTTTTTCAAGATTGCTTTCTGCCATAGAAGACAATACCAATACCAGACTTTTCTGAGATGGAGTATATCACGATTATTGTTAAATACAGGGTGTCCCAGAATATGTGGGCAATCTCTTCCATAAACTTTTTTCCTAAGACCCTCTTCTACGGAGATACAAGTACATAACGGACGCCCCTGAAAATCGTTTTTGTTTAAATAACTTTTAAAATACTAGGCGTAATTTATTATTTTTTTAATATGATGGTTACTAGATAAGTCTTCTTAAAATAATCCCATTAAATCGTATTTGGCCTATTTAGTTTGCCAGGGACGGACCAACTCCGACACAATAAAAGCAATTTTTTTAACACCCTGTATGATAAAAATTCAACAATATTATTTTTGGATAGCTTTAACCTTAAACTAAAAAAAGGTATTCTTGATTAACATCGATAAAATCAACTGTTTACGAGAAATAAAATATTATGTTTGTAATTTTTTTTACATTATACAGGGTGTTTTCTAATTGTACGTCAATATTTAAGAAGAAAATTTTTGAATCCATTTTAGGAAGAATCTTAACTTTTGAGATACAAGGTGGTAAATTTTTTAAAAATAAATCATTTTTTATTAATAATATCTGTAATACCACTTTAGATATTTAAATGAAATTTGGCATACATGCACTATGTATCAAGAATCATTTTTTAGTGTACCACATTTTTTTTATTTCCACTAGTGGCGTTCGTACAGAATTTGACCTGTCTATTTTGGCAAATAAAAAAAAATATGGTACACTAAAAAATGCTTCTTGATATACCGGGTGACAATGAAAATTGGAAACACGCTGCCGTTACATTAATTTTTAACATAAATATTTAATATTTTGGGATGTTAAATAAGGTTATCAAGCACATGTTTTGACGCATTATTTGACTTGGTACCACTTCCGGTTTAGGCAGAAGTGGTACCAACTTATTATTTTTCAATAGAACCCTGTATATATTTTTGCACTATTCGATAGAGCTTGAAATTCCCTTTCAGTGATATATCACAAGTTGCAATTTTTTCAAAATGGCGGCGTAGGAACTATTTTTTCAAAATCCAATATGGCGACAATATGGCGCAATCGATGAAACTTTTGTTAAACAAATAAATAAAATGTTTATTAAACCTTGTCCTAACAAGGGTTCTTAAGTAAATTGTTCAAATTTTTCTTTTTTGAATAAACTGTGAGCATTTTTGTTTTTCTTTCAAATGTCACTTTTATATGTGCAATTTCTGATTTTCTTCAAATAGAAAGTGCGATATTTGTTTTTAAAATGGCGGCGTAGGAACCATTTTTTAAAAATATCACTAAAAAGGTAATTTCATGCCCTATCGAATACAGGGTTCTGTTAAAAATTAATACTTTGGTACAACTTCTGTCTAAACCGGAAGTGGTACCATGTCAAATAATGCATAAAAACATCTGCTTGATAACCTCTTTAAACATCCCAAATATTAAATTTCTATGTTGAAAATTAATGTAAGGGCAGAGTGTTTCCAATTTTCATTGTCAGGGGTGTGACATTTTCATTTTAAAATGGCGGCGCTATCAAGGAATTTGTGAATAATCTAAAATCCGCCATATTGATTACAAGCCAAAAAAAATTAAACTGTTAAGGTGTGCGATGTGACCAAAATAAAAAAATACAATTTCAGGCAAAGTATTAAAAAAAGTTTTTATTTTCTATTTTATATTAACAGACTGTCAAAACTGCCTTTGATTATTACAAACTGAAATTATTATATTATCCTCTTCTACCCTATTCTACTTATTTTGCCCGCCTATTCTAGTTTGGGTTAGCTATTATTACAAATTATTACAAAATTAAGAACTAAGAACTATTAAACTTTCATATTAAAGCTAATACAGTTCAATGCGCCTTCCATTATTTTCATAGCATTTATTGACCCTTCTTATGGTTTCTGCCCATGTTTAAAAAATCTTCAGATAAGGTGTTAATTGCTGCCGTTATTCGCTGTTCTAAATCTAACAGATTTATAGGAGACGTGACATAAACCTTCTCCTTCAAGTAGCCCCCAATGAAAAAGTCTAAAATAGTTAAGTCGGGTGACCGTGCAGGCCACCTAATAGGACCATTTGTTCCTAGCCAACGATTGCCGAATCTATCCGTTAAATATCTTGTAACTTCTCTGCTGTTGTGGGCGGGCGCCCATCTTGTTGAAAAACAACATCCATAGTACAGCAGGGGCAAAACATCTAGAAAATCTTCTATTTGATTTTGCAAAAAGTTGAGATAATCTCCCCCATTTAAGGGTTCATAAAAAAATATAGGACCAACTATGCGGGTTCCCAGAACTCCGAGCCACACGTTCACTTCAAAACGTTCCTGAAAGGCCCCATCTCTTATCAAACGTGGAGTTTCAGTTGCCCAGTAGCGTGTATTATTTTTATTAAATAACCCAAGATTTGTGAAACGCGATTCATCAGACCATAAAATATGATAATGAAAATTTCTGTCTTGAAGTTGAGCACGAAACCAGTTACAGTAGGCCAATCTTCTGGGAAAATCATTTTCATATAACTGATGGTGTACCTGATATTTATATGAGCGGAATCTATGTTTCTTCAAAATCTGCCTAGCTGATTCACGATTTACATTTGTTGCTTGTTCTAGTTGCCTAGTAGATACCGTTGGATCAAAGTGAACATATGCCAAAACATTTATCTCCGCTTCTTCACTTACTACGAAAGAGTTCTCTTCATCACCATTGACATCTTCATTTCTAAACTTTGCCTCTAACTTGAAAAAGTATGAATAACTTGGATGTCTTCTATTAGGATATTGCTGAGCGTACAACGCACAAGCATGTCTAGATTTTTTTCTGCATTCGCTGAATATTAATAGCATGTCAACTTGCTCGTTTCTTGTAAAACTCATAGTAAAAATACTGTAGTTTACCTTTTATTATGGAATAGGAATAAGTGAAAATAAATTTAAGTGAAACGAAGAGTTGTCAAACGTCAAATAACTAAATAATAATGGCTACGCTATGAATTGACTTTCATTTGTTTTCCACAGCCTACTATACTTTTCAAATAAATGCCATTTAAACATCCTGAATTTTCATAGCCTTCTTACTTTCTTGCGACAATTGGGAGTTTCTATGAAATAGCTGTAATTTTAATTTGTTACTAAACCGATAGTAGCTTGCAGAACATCATGGAAAATTCGTTTTCATTGAAAGCAATAATATAGGTATATTTTTTAATACTGAACATGGAGTTGATATTTTTTTTATTTTGATCACATCGCTACCTTGACAGTTTCAAATATTTTTTGTCTTATAAGCAATATGGCGAATTTTAGGTTATTCAAATTCCTTGATAGCGCCGCCATTTTAAATGAAAATGCACAGGGACAATGAAAATTGGAAACACCCTGCCTTACATTAATTTTCAACATAGAAATTTAATATTTGGGGATGTTATGGTACTACTTCCGGTTTAGACAGGAGTTCTACCAACTTGTAAATTTTTAATAGAACCCTGTTTCGATAGAGCTTGAAATTACCTTTTAATGATATTTTAAAAAATGGTTCCTACGCCATTTTGAAAGAAAATTGCAACTTGTGACATATCACTGAAAAGGAATTTCAAGCTCTATCGAATAGTGCAAAAATATATACAGGGTTCTATTAAAAATAATAAGTTGTACCACTTCTCCTAAACCGGAAGTGGTACCAAGTCAAATAATGCATCAAAACATGTGCTTGATAACCTTATTTAACATCCCAAAATATTAAATATTTATGTTAAAAATTAATGTAACGGCAGCGTGTTTCCAATTTTCATTGTCACCCGGTATAGTACATGTATGCCAAATTTCATTAAAATATCTAAAGTGGTATTACAAAGATTAATAATAAATGATTTATTTTTGCAAATTTTACCACCCTGTATCTCAAAAGTTAAGATATACGTTCATATAAAGTTTTCTTCTTAAAATGGACCCAAAAATTGATTTCCTTAGCTTTGACGTTCAATTAGAAAACACCCTGTATAATGTAAAAAAATTACCAACCATGATATTTTATGTCTCGTGAACATTTGATTTTATTAATGTCAATCAAAAATACCATTTTTTTAGTTTAAGGTTAAAGCTATCCAAAAATAATATTATTTAGTCTTTATCATACAATGTCAGAGCTAGTCCGTCCTTGGCAAACTAAATAGGCAAAATACGATTTAATGGGTTCATTTTAAGAAGACTTATCTAGTAACCATCATATTAAAAAAAATAATAAATTACGACCAGTATTTTAAAAGTTATTTAAACAAAAACGATTTCCAGAGGCGTTCGTTATGTACCTGTATCTCCGTAGAGGAGGGTCTTAGGAAAAAAGTTTATGGGAACTTGTCATAATATTTTTAGGTTTTCTATAAGATTCCGAGAGATTGCCCACATATTCTGGGACACCCTGTATATTTTTTTAACAGTTTTCAACTCTTATTTTCCAACAGATAAGTCATAGTCTACTAAGAATTTATAAATTTATCCTACTATAAACCATTACAAAAGGCACCGCCCGCTTATTTCTAATTCTTGCGTATGACCTGTTTTCACATGCCATTTCCCTGACCTAGCTAACACGCTTAACAAGAAGAAAAGCGGTCATAATATCCCAATGAAATTTAAACAATGAGTAAGATGACTACACAAATTATGCAAGCTTTAACTCCATTAAATGTGGCATTAGTGATAATCCTTCCTTAATAACTTTGTTAGGTCATTTGTATAATACAGTGGTTATCCAAGGAAATTTAAAGGTTAAAGGAAAAACACAGCAATGGGCTATTCGATTAAAAAATGTCCGTCCCACTATGAAAATAACTGTCATTAAGGTCCCCTTTTGATTCGGCGCAATAACAAAATCCCAGGAAATTTTGTAGAAATATTAGGAAGTGACATACTAATTTGATTCTCTGTCTTAAATGTGATACTTCAATACGGAGATTTGTACGACCATGTTTTACTAACGATTAATAGGTTTTTAGCTAGTCGAGGGGTTTTAATATTCCTTTAAAATTGTATTTTAATGTAAAAAAAAATAAGCATTCTTTTACAAAAAGGAAAGTATGTGATAGTGTAGTAAGTCTAATCAAAACTTAATGGTTCTAGTCATAACATAGTTATTAAACCTTTAACATTCTTACAATCGGATAAATTTTCTTATTGTGGGGCCAATATTGGGGGTACAGGCTCACTGAATGAAGACTTCGTAAATGGTGTTAGGGAACCATGAAACTATGACTCCTGAGGGGTCGGATGTGGAGCTAGTTTGTTTCCTCTAGTAGTGATGTTAATAATTTTCAGACCACAAGTGATGGGATGTGACGGCTCCTATGCGGGAGATGTTGGTAGGGTATCACAAGCCCTATGGCTATGACTTGTCCTAACATTCATGACGAAATAAACAAATCCTATACTCCTTTACAGACAAATAAAAATCATATTGAAATAAATTATCTAGTCCAAATTTTTTATACCCAAGACTTCTCAGTGGAATCTGGAGTAAAAATAGAAAGGAAAAATAAAAACTTCTTCACTTAAATGACAAAGCATAAAAATAAAATTGACGAATTAGTGCTTCTTAATAATAAAAATATGATATATTGTTGACTGAACATTGGCTTCGATTTTCGGATCCGAGTAGCTTAGTCATTCGGGGTTATGAGGTGCTTTCACTTCTCAAGAAATCTTCCGAGCATGGGGGATCGCTTATATTAGTAAAAAATGTTTGGTATCCATGTTTAAAATAAATAATTTAATAAATAATGCTGCTATTGAGGGAAATTGTGAGATTGAGTTACATTTAATGACGTGTGCATTGTGTGCTGCTACCGACCGGGGCAGGTAATATAGACGTTTTCTTAATGCAGTATTTATGTTTCAAATATTATGGCACTCTTAAGCTTATCTTTTGGGTGATTTAAATATAGATTATCTCACTGAAAATAATATTAAAAAAAATTTTTTGTGACCTACTTCTTTTTTTTAGACTTACTAAAACTTCAGAGCCCACTAAATTTTTTTACTAATGGAAAGGGTGTTACAAGTGTCTCCATAATAGATTACGTAATTACAAACTTAGACAGCGAACTGTATAATTAAAAAATCTTAATCCACACATAAGCGATCATCTAGCACACCTGATGGAGTTCTCATAACAAGTGGTGAAATTGCCACACAAAAAAATATCACTAAAAAAAAAAAAAAGGAAGATGCTTATCAACAAGTAATATCCGGATTTACTATCTTATAAAACGACAGAACGGAAAATAATATTTAAACTATTATAAAGGGACTAATAGTGTGGAGCGAATTTCGGATACTATAAATATTGTCTGGATTCCCCCTGCCCAAATTCTCAGAAAATTTAAACCGAAAACTGGTATAATCCTCAATTGCGCAAATAAAGTTAGAGAGATTTGTATTGGTTACAGAAACATACCTGTGTAGAAATTACTCAGAGGTACAAATAGGGAAAAAGGGAAAAAAAAAATCAGTTAAAAATTAAAAAAAGTTACAAAAAAAAAAGTATCTCTAACTCTGCGAAAAAGTAAAACAATATGGACAATTGTAAATACCCAACAACAGGCAAAATCCAACTCTCATCTATTCAGTTGACAATAAATGGGGGAATAATCACTGAACCCAGCGACATAGCGAATTTTTTTGTAAACCATTTTGCAGTGCCCAGAAAAAAAAAAAGATAAGTGGGGGCTATTGCCCCCCGTGTTCAAAACCCCCAATTTGAAAAACTCAATAGTCATTGCAAATACTAATGAGATTGAGATAAGAAATAAATTCTGCCTTAAAAATAAGAATTCTGCGGATACGGTAAATTAAAAAATTATTAAAAGTCTATTGGTGAGTTGGCAGTACTTTGAGTGATCTTAAAACCCCAAATTTGTCAGAGGGCGTGTTTCCCCAGGTTCTAAAAACCGCCAATGTTTCCCCTTTACAAAAAAATGATAAAAAATATAAACAACTACAAAAATATCTTTGCTTTCTATATTTTCCAAAGTTTGGGGAAAAATTTTCATCGTCGAAAAAAAGATTTTTTTTAAAAAACTGCATTTTGAAAAATGCCAACTGGGGCCCCTTTCCCGGAAAATCTGGAAACTCTCATTTAATCTCTTGAATTTTATTTATGAAAATCTAGATCAGGGGGAAAAAACGTTTTGCCCTGTTTTTTGATTCAATTGCTTTTGATACAGTTAATAAATCTTTTTTTTGAAAAACTATATAACATGGGCATACGGGTTTCTCCTTAACTGAATTGACTCTTTATGACCGGCCCCGGAAAAAAATTTTTAAAAAAAGGATATTTTCTCTGATACCAAATCAATAAGCTTGGGGTGCCACAAGGATCAGTCCTTGGGCCTTCTTTTTTTTTGTATGAAAAATGCTTAACCCATCTAAAAGCCAATCATTTAACAATGTATGCAGATGATTCAACGGTTGTTGTGGTGTCTGATGACTTATCGGGCTTAGCGCCAACATAAGGGTACCACGAATTTGAATTATGGTGTAGAAAGAATAACAATCCTTTTAAACTGATAAGACTGTTATTGTTAACATGCATATTCGTAAGCCCGTGCCGAACAATTCTTTGTTGCGAACAATATAGAGGCCTCAAGTACTGTCAAGTTTTTGGGCATCTACCTGGATTCAACCTGTTCTTTTGATGCCCATTGAGCACGTTTGTGCGGGTTGAACTCTGCTTATTTTGCTATTCTTAAATTGAAAAATACCTTGAGTGAACAGTTTTAAAGGGGCCTTTTATTCTTTGGCACAGTTTTTTTTCATATAATGTGATCATCTGGGGTTGCAGTAGTCTTTTTAAAGGGTGTTAATAGCTCAGAAGGAAAAATTTAGACTAATTTTTAATATGGGGGATGTAGACACTAGATCACTTTTTTTTAAAAAGTTTTTCTTTTTTCCTGTATTTTTATATAAATGCATTACGTTTGTTCAAAAATAGACATTTATTTCAAATTTAAATTCAAATAATGGTACACGAATGAAGGATTTCTTCTTATCCCCCAAAAATAAGACTTCTTTCTTTGAGCGATCTCCCCCCTTCTGTACAAAACTGTACAAAATCGGCCCGGTCTTCGAACCCTCCGGGGGGTTTAAAATTTTAAAAAAAATAAAAGGTTTCTCATTGGGGAACCTTTTATTCCGTAGAAAGTTTATTGAAAACCGAAGACCTTAATATTGATGCTTACTTAACTAGTTTGTTTTGTTTTACGTAAGGATAAATTCCACTTGGTATTGCTTTTCAGTGTCAGCAATTATATGTGATGTCTAGCTGTAATTATATTTTTTTTATTTATTTTATTTATTAAACTTAACTTTGTATATTTTGTGTTGTGTGTGTATGTAATTAATTTCTTTTTAATTTGACTTTTTTATTATGTACTATACAACAATCATTATGTATTTTTTTTAATATATAAATTTAGTGTGACGAACCTAAATACTACAATTTTAAAAGGCAAAAAACTTTTTATTCTATTCTATTCTAAATTTAAGTGTACATTCAGATTTAAGGCTAAGCCGGAGCCTTCTGTTTACCTGTATGATGGCGCGTATTTATTTATGTATTTTGATGAAATAAAAATCAGTTATCACTGTCTTATAGACGGAAAGCTAGAGCCAAAAAATTATCGTCTTCAGTAATATGGAGTTTCTCCCGTAAAACATGTTCATTTAGTATTGTTAATTATGTTCTCGCGAGGGCTAACAACCTATTGGATATAGGTAGTAGCAATAAGGGGTAAAAGTGCAAAATTTTTGAACCCCTAAGGTGTCTAAATCCAAAAGGGCTGACAGTCAGGGGGATACCGAGGGCAGTAAAACGGGGTCAAATTATCCCGAGCGCTTACTTTATACAGAGTGTTTTTTAATAAAATGTCAATATTTAAGGGGGCAATTTTTGGGTCCTTTTTAAGAAGAATACTTCATATGAACGTATATCCTAAACGTACTAAGTTTTGAGATACAGGGTGGGAAAATTTTCAAAAATAAATAATTTATTATTATTATCAGTAATACCACTTTAGATATTTAAATACAATTTGGCATACATGTACTATGTATCTAGAGGCATTATTTAGTGTACTACGATTTTTTTATTTTCGTCAGCAGCTCAGTACGGAATTTGACCTGCCTATTTTGGCAGATATTGATGGTACGTCACTGATGTCTCTTAAAATAAAAAATCTTTTTGAAATCCACAATCATTTATAAGCAAAGTTGATTACTTAATTTTTTTCATTCCAATGCACGGTTTTCGTTTAAAAAAATAAAAACAATTTCTCTGCATGATCATAACAAATATCGGTAAACAATATCACCATGCAAAGAAATATATAGATTTAATTTTTCTAGGTGAAAACCGTGCGTCGGACTAAAAAAATCAAGAGATCAAATTTGCTCATAATTTTTTCACCTAAAAAAATTAAATCTATATATTTCTTTGCATGGTGATATTAGCACCGATATTTGTTATGATCATGCAGAGAAAATGTTTTTATTTTTAAGCGAAAACCGTGCCTCAGATTAAAAAAATAAGTAATTTGCTCATAGTAACAATACTAAATGAACATGTTTGACGGGAGAAACTCCATATTACTGATGACGATGATTTTTTGGCTCTAGCTCTTAGAATAGCCAATAGCCTGCAGTGCAGTACTAGACTATACGAACTTTGCCAAGTAACTTACATGTAGACTGATAGTTTGGACACAATGGGTACGTGGCACCTAAAATGCGACTTTTTATTAATAGCTGCTATTCAAAAACTTGTCATTTTAAATGTGCTTTTAAAATAAGTATTTTTTTTTAATTACTCCCATAGTCAAAAACTGCCGTATATTTTTTTAAACGATTTGGCTGCTTCCTTTTGAGGAGTTGCGAACATCTATCTACCCATCTACACAATTATAACACACAATTCACAGTTTAATTTAAAAAATCATTGACATTGTGAACATATACAAATATGACGTAAAATAGAATGTATAATCTAGAAATCAAAACACAGCGCCATCTACCAGGTGTCTGCGCAACCTAGATGTCAAACGATGTGAGAGATTTGTATCGATGAATTAACTTAAACCGCCATCTATTATAAATTCATAGAACTAAACAAAAAATAGGGGTTGGTGGTAGAACGGTGAAAATGTGGGGTGGTATGTATTTTTAATCCCGAATCATAAAAAAATTAAAATAAAAAATTTTGTCCACAAAACAAAAAAAATTAGGTGGACCACCCTTATTACTTAGGCGTACAAAAACATAGTTTACGACTCATTGTTAGACCTACTGAATATACTTACAAAATTTCATAAGAATCGGTCAAGCCGTTTCGGGGGAGATTTGTTACAAATACATGAGAATTATATATATATATATATATATATATATATATATATATATATATATATATATATATATATATATATATATATATATATATATATATATATATATATATATATATATATATATATATATATATATATATATATATATATATATATAATTATTTTCTTCGATAAAAAAATATTTTTTTTATCCGGTTGGAAGTTGGGTAAAGGTCGTCTGTCATTCGAATCTTAGAGCACTAGTATCTTTTTGTTTTTTAAAAATTTATTAGATTGCCTATTATTTTTTTCCTCATATTTTATATTCTCCTCTCCTCTCTATATTAAAAAAAAATGGGTAAATCCAAAAAAAAAAGAGAAAGCGACAAATATTTTTAAAATGCAAAACAATGTAATTAAGCAAATTTTAGATAAACTTCTAAGAAACAACAAAACTATTTAAAATACTTTTTTAACCTTTTAAGTTACATGGGCTATGGTGACGAAAATTACCGGACATCCATTCCAACACCCCTGGGGCGTCGAAAAATGCCACAAATTCCCAATAAAAGAACGTCGAGCCGTCAAAGTTCGTTCACCGAGGATAGTTACAAAGTGTCCGATATTCCCACAAACAGAGGAGCTAGTCTTCCCCCCACACCAACAAAAGGTTCCAGGTAAGATAAAGATATAAAATAAAGTAATCTTTTTACACTTTATAAATTTTAAAATGTATTTAAAGATATAAGAAATATTTATTTTGCTATTTACTGCATTTTGCCTTATTAATTTTGAAATCCCTACCAAATGTAACGTAATGCTCTAAATTAATATATTTTACTTTTACGACCCACACCAAATACACTGCTTAAAAAAATTAACGAAACACTTTTTAATAAAATTGTAAAAAAGCTTAACTTTAAGACAAAAAAGTTATATACCTTAAATTAAAGGTCTTGGTAAAATACATTAATTATGTCAAATAAAATTTGTTGCAGCTTTTATAGTTTTTGAGATATTAACGTTTTTTTTTCTTAAAAAAAACGTTTATATTTTAAAAAGTATAAGAGATACAAAAATTTTTATAAAACAAAAAATTCGGTTTTTTAAATGGTCTATATAAAATGTTATTTAAATATTTTTGATAGGATTAATATTAATGGAGATATATTATATATTTGACACTTTGTTTTTTTTACCTTTTTTAATTTGTAAGCTTTTTCATAGAAATAAATGATTAATAAATGACACATTCTTAAATTAACTGCGAGAAAATGTGTGTCTTTTAAAAAATGCAAGCTTGATTTAAATGTAATTAACCTTATAAAAGATACAAATGGACCAATAGGTGTTCCGTTAATTTTTTTGAACAGTGTATATAGCAAGTACTATACGGCCGAGTGATGATCGCGTTGTTAAATTTAGCAATGGACTTAGCAGTTTAGAATGTTTAACAAAACGTCATTGTCAGTCAGTGTTATTCAATGATTTTAGTAGGCAACCTGTCAAAATCTGACATTTTGTTAAACATTCTAAACCGTTGTTAACTTAGCAATTGTTAAAAGTTTACAACGGTTTAGAATGTTTAACAAAATGTCAGGTTTTGACAGGTTGCCTACTAAAATCATTGAATAACACTGACAATGACGTTTTGTTAAACATTCTAAACTGCTAAGTTCATTGCTAAATTTAACAACGCGATTATCACTCGGCCGATAGTCTACGGCAAGGAAAGCACTTAGAAAATTTAAAACTTGGAATTTGCATAAACATTAAATTATTTTTTTAATGCCCCACAGTAAAAAAATCTGACTTTCAAAAGCAAATTCTCTAATTGTATTTTATTTCGTAAGTTTGATCAAATTTTATCGACTAGTTAACTGGAGTGTTCTGCACTGGCAAAATGTCGTAGTAACTACCTATCTCCTCAGGAATGTCCTGACCTGTGACAGACTGGGAATGCCCTCAGACATAATGCCTACAGTAACCAATTACAACCGGCCCTACAGTGTAGTCTACCACAAAGGGAGGACTGGAGTCGAAAAACGACCGACCTGCTTCGGGCATATGCTGGTACACCGATGGCTTCAAAACCAAGGACGGTGTTGGAACTGGAATATATGGACAGAGGCCGAGGGCAGAGTTTTCCTTTAGCCTGGGCACTCTCGC
This sequence comes from Listronotus oregonensis, assembly GCA_019359885.1. Taxonomy (NCBI): domain Eukaryota; kingdom Metazoa; phylum Arthropoda; class Insecta; order Coleoptera; family Curculionidae; genus Listronotus; species Listronotus oregonensis. Next base: position 11,182 of record JAHBCN010007145.1, on the reverse strand, counting down.
AACCATATTTCAAGCGGAGGTATTTGCTACTGAGTGTGTGCTAGATCGCTGGTTGATCGGCATTGCACACGTAAGACAGTTAAAATATTCTCCGATAGTCAAGCAGCTCTTAAGGCTCTTAAATCCAGCCGGTGCAATTCAAAAACCGTCTGGAATTGCAAGGATGCGCTGACCAAACTGGGTCAAAACAATAAGGTTACACTACTGTGGATACCTAGACACCCGGCCCAGAGGGTAATGAATCCGCAGACCTCCTTGCCAAAAGGGGGGCGGATATAAAATTCACAACAGTTCATATCGGCTTGGACATAAAGAGAAAATCTTCGGTACTGGCATGGACTTCCGGGTCTCAGACACTCGAAGGCCTTCATAAGCCCACCGAACCAACAATGTACTGTCAAACTACTGGAGCAATCAAATGTACACCTTAACACTCTAGTGGGACTGTACACGGGGCACTGAAAATTAAAATACCACATGCACAAAATCGGCCTAGTGAAAGACGTCGAGTGCCGCATGTGCATGTAGGGGGATGAATCGGCAGAACACATACTGTGTTCGTACCCAGCAATGGCACGATTAAGATTCGCAATCCTTGGCAATTTTGAACCAATTCCTTTGGGTTGCCACTAACCTACCTGTGTTTCTACTACAAACACTTTCTCTCAAATTTACCTGCACTTACGTGGACAAAACCAACATATAGCTTCTCAGCGACAAAATTTCGTTAGGTTAAAGAAACAAATCATTTTCAGTCTGACAAAGAACACTATGTTTCTGGCTAAAATTTAGCTGGTTTTCTCGTCTTGTCGAATATCATTCAAGAAAAATTTTTAGGCAAAATATTTTTCTGTTTTATTCAAGTTTGTTTTTATGGCAATTTCGTTCATGACATTGTTTACAAAACCATTCGCCTGACGGCTCGTGGTTTTGTTGTAAATGTCATTTACAAAATTGCCAAGCAACAAACTTTCATACAATCAAAATATTTGCGAAAATTTTTCGCTTATGATATCATCTACGACAAACTCCAAATGTCGCAAAAATATATGCATTTTTTTCTTTAAATTAGAGAATTCTTAAATATTTGCACAAGAAAATTGTTGAGTAATAATTTTGCAAAATTTGGGATTTGAGAATAAAATTTGATCTTATTCACGAAAAAAATACAAGTCGCTTTAAAAACTTTGATTTTTCGAAAATTCCAAAATGTTTTTTTACCCAAGTGTTCTTCTTGGGGTCAATATCACCTGGTATATAATTGGTTTGACTGGTTAGGATAAAAAAATAGAAATACTTGGGAAGCCACAAATCTCACTGTAGTTTTTTCAGGACATTGTACAAATATCGAATTACAACAAAAAAAAATATTTTTTTGAAGGTTTTTTACAAACAATTTTACTCAAAATATCGAAATATGTTGGGCCCAATTATTTGGGACATATTGCTCTTTTAGGATATGGTAACGAGGCGTCTTTGTTCCATTTGATGAAAATTACTTATTACTTTAAATATTGAGCCTCTACCTGGTTTGTTTTTTTTAAGATTGCTTAGATTTGGTTCTGGCAAAATATTTTTACCAAAACACAAACAATAGTTTTTAAAATAAAAACTCTTTTCTTTGCAAAATATACATTTATGTTTAGTAACATGTTCGCTGTCGCGAAAAAAGTCTGCAAATGCTCATCCCTTACATATGAGCGGTCAAGTTCTGCAGAACAAAGAGTCGTTTAATCTTGTCGGCGATACTTTTGAGAATAACCTCAACTGGAACAAACACATTTTATCCATAGCTTCGGCAGCTTTAAAAAAGATTGGATTTCTCTTCCGAGCCAGAAAATATTTCTCTTCTTCCAATCTGTACACTCTGTATATATCCCAAATCAGACCCTCTTTAGAATATTGTTCTCATGTCTGGGGAATGGATTCCCCTACAACACTTAGCATTCTGGACTCCATACAAAGAAGAGCCGTTCGTCTTATTAATGATCCAACGCTCACAGAAAGGCTTCCTCTCCTTGCCCACTGTCGAGCTGTAGGGGATCTGTCGCTCTTCTATAGGTATTTTCACGGCTTCTGCTCAGAGGAGTTGGCCAGTATAATTCCTTCTCTGGCAGCACCCAACAGAGCAACACGTAGTGCAACTTTTATGCATCCTTTTACAGTTCAGTTAGAGAGGCCCCGAACTTCCCGCTTTCTTCGTTCCTTCATCCCTAGAGTGTCAAGACTATGGAACCTGCTGCCCGCAGAAGTTTTTCCTTCTCCTCCCAATCTCCAAAAATTTAAGTCCCGTGTGAACAAACTCCCTCTCACCACACTGAAGACACCCACGGTACGTTAGTACTTAGGCATCAGCCTTCGTGGACTGTCCTAAGATAAAAATAAAAAAAAAACTGAAAAATAAAAGACGAGGAAAAATGTTCGCTGCCTAAAACTGTCCTAAAAGTGTGGCAAAATATTTTTTACCAAAACACAAACAATATTTTTTAAAATTAAAACTCTTTTCTTTGCAAAATATACATTTATGTTTAGTAACTGAAAAATAAAAACGAGGAAAAATGTTCGCTGCCAAAAACTGTCAATATGTTAAAATTAAAATAATTTTATTTTTTTTAACTTAAAAAATAGATATTTTGCGGGTTGGCAGAAACCACCCTTAAGCAGGGCCGGATTTAACTTTTTGCCGCCTATAGGCTAATATATTTTTGGCGACTTAGTAAGTCAATATTTTTTGGATATCAGAACAAAAAGTTTAGCAATAAAAGAATGTAAACTTTACTTGTAATTCTTATAAACATTTAATAAACAAATTTAGCAAAGGTAAACATTCAAAAATTAAATAACAATTCTTTAAAACAAACAAATTTTATAATATAAAAACAAAATATAAATTAAAATGTTAAAACAAATAGGTTTTTTTTAACTATGTATTATTTAATTATAGGCAAAACCCTATACTAACATTTTTCTTTAAACCTTTTTTCTGCAAAATCATTAATTATTATGTCATTTAAATTTACGATTTTTTTTTAATTAATCGTAAATTTGCCGCCCATAATATTTGCCGCTCTAGGCTTCAGCTAACTCAGCCTTTGTGTAAATCCACCCCTGCCCTTAAGAAATACCCGGTATATACATATAACTGTTTAAACTAAATAGGTTTTGTCTGCATTAAAAGTAAAGTTCAATTAAGTACTTCAAGTATGGGCCGGGACTAGTCGGAACACGGAACTATTTAATCTTACTCGAGACACTAAAGTTAGAAACAGTAAAGTTTGTTTTTGGTTAATTACAGGAATTGGGACTGATGGAAGCAATAAATTTATTTTAGTTTAGGGTCAAAACTCATTTAATTACAAGCAATGGGTAAAGCTTAAAGCTAGTTAAGTTTTATGTATGTTTTAAAGACAGTAAAAATATAAATATGTAATTCTAACACGAACTGTATCCCATTTTACCATCAAAGACAACATGATAACCCCTAGCTTGCTTTAACTACCCACAAATTTATGTAAAGATCAAAGATATATAAGCTGTAGGAAAAAAATTAAGTTTAATAATCCGTTTACTAAACTCAAAACCGGACAATTACAGGTAATACACTGAGTCGTCCAGTACAGTTTTGTACAACATTTTTTTATTTGCCAAAATAGGCAGGTCAAATTCTGTACGAACGCCACTGGTGGAAATAAAATAAAATGTGGTACACGTTAAATTGCTTCTCGATACATAGTACATTGATACCAAATTTTATTAAAATATCTAAAGTGGTATTACAGATTTTAATAATAAATGATTTATTTTTGAAAACTTTATCACCCTATATCTCAGAAGTTAAGACGTTTATATGAAATTTTCTTCTTAAAATAGACCCAAGAATGACTTTCCTAAATATTGACGTACAATTAGAAAACATCCTGTATAATGAAAAAAATTACTCCCATGATATTTTATTTCTCGTAAACAGTTATTTTATCGATGTCAATCAAAAATACCTTTTTTAGTTTAAGGTTAAAGCTATCCAAAAATAATATTGTTGAGCCTTTATCATACAGGGTGTTAAAAAATTTGCTATTATTGTGTAAGAGCTAGTCCGTCCCTGGCAAACTAAATAAGCAAAATATGATTTAATGGGTTTAGTTTAAGAAGACTTATTTAGTAACCATCTTATTAAAAAAATATTAAATTATGCCTAGTATTTTAAAAGTTATTTAAACAAAAACGATTTTCAGGGGCGTCCGTTATGTACCTGTATCTCCGTAGGGGAAAGTCAAAGGAAAAAAGTTTATGGGAACTTGTCATAATATTTTTCCGAAAGATTGCCAACATATTCTGGGACACCCTGTATAGGGGACAAAACTTGCCAACGACGGTTCTGAAACTCCTTAATTTTATTTTTCTAGGGCTTACACTTAAACGCTCTTTTTAAGTGCATTGTTTAGTACCTTATAGTAATTTTATGATTATATTTTGGTAATTTTAACTTTACTTTTAGTAAAATACTGCCGAAACTCCATCCTCCGGCCAAGTCGGCTTTCAACAGTTTGCCGACGACACCAGGTAGACAGCTGCCCAAACCCAACGTGAACCACCACAGTGCCAAAACCGCGAGAAACACTCGAATGAAGAGGACGAGCTCGGCCGAGTATGGAGAGACTGATACTTACGATAATTTTTATATCAGAACAGGTAAACAGTTATTAATCGACCGCTTAAAAAAAAGTTATCATTTCGATGGGTGGTTTTTTTATTACTAAACGTATTATTATTTGGTCAGAAGTGTGTTTCCGGAAAAATAGAAAAGGCTTTGAAATATACGGGGATGCGCAAGCCCGGAATAAAATTAATATCTTTTTAACCAGTAACTTAAAAAAACGCTGAAACACAATTGTTTTTAAATTGTCGCTTTTTTGGCAAAATAAATTTTTTTTTTAAACCCCCTTTGGCTGAAACCCCTTTCCCCAAATTTTTTTTTCAAATGCAAACCATGTCTTTATAGACTCATTGAAAAGCTCGAAAAAAGGGAACTGGCCATCCCCTTTCTTTTTTTTTAAACTTATGGGGTTACCGGGAATTGAAAAAAAACTTTAAAAACAAAAAAGTTAAAAATTCCTACGTTTATCTGCGGGTGAATTAACGTTTCAAATAAACAAAGGATGTTCATGTCAAAATTGCTAAGGATCATCACCCTTTTTAAAAGTTTAAAAATTTTAAGAACAAACCAAACCCTGGGCAGGCAACACAAATTTTATTGATTATTTTAAAACTGATAACGTTATCTAGCATTAACATTCATTGGGAAATTTTTTTTTTTCAGAAAAAAAAACACATAAAATTAGTTTTAATCCCCAAACAATTGGAGCAGTGCTTCAAAAAAAAGCTTGTTAAATTTTTAAAAAAAATTTTTTTTAAAAATTAAAAAAGAAATTCAAAAGAGCTAAATATAGATCTGTTTCATGTATCTGAGAGCTCTTTAGAAACCATCTTTGGCATCATTAATGTTTTAATAATTTTTAACTTTTCCCAATAAAATGATTGTGATAATGTATTATTATGTGATTTTGATATGACAATTTAGTTTTTTTTTCTTTTTTTCCTTTGTAAAGATTGGGAAATGCATTAAAATTATAAAATATCCAATTTTTAAACCTTACACATACGTTTGAATTATTTTAAAAGCATATTTTAAATGTAGGGGTTTATTTATTATGCTCCATTTTTTTAATTTGACACAACGGTTTTTAAAAATTTAGTGGCACATAGAAAAATTTTTGGGTAAAATTATTAAAAAATTTTTTTGAAGAGGTATACAAAATTAAAAGAAATCAAAACTATGTACTGTGTGAGAAAAGAAATTTTTTTCAAACAGATGTGAATTTTTTTAAAAATGATTTTTAAATTTTAAAATTGGGTTTTTGAAAAAAAAAGATTAAAAAATTTTTTTTCCCTATTTTCATACAAACTTTTTACAAATACTGTATAAATATTCTGCATTATACGAGGTGGCTCAATACTGTGACAAAAATTTATCTCCAAAACCCCTTTATTATTTAAAAAATGAATATAAAAAAATTATAGAAAAAAGGGCTTAAATGTGAAATTTTTTATTCCAGAATTTTCCGAAGAATCCCCTTCCCTTAAGAAAACTCCCCCTTTTTTTACTTTTAGCCCAAATATAAAATTTAACAAAAAACATTTAAAAAAAACATCAGTATATTTGGGCCCAAAATTGTTAAACTATCTATAGAAACGTTAACGTAGATTTTTTTAAAATTTTGGTTTTGATAAAAAAAACGTCAAATTTTTCTTTTTATTTTTTTGCCTTTTTCGTTAAAAAAAAGAAAGGGTTTTTTAAAACCATTTGTATAAAAATTATTCCTATATACTATATTTTTTTTTTATTCTTTTTTTTTTTTATATCTAGTTTTTTAAAAAGCAATCAAAAGGAATATTTTACCTCTTAGTGGCAGTGCCGATAACCGGATCTGCAACTCAATAAAATCCTCCCCTAAATATGGTTCCGAGTCCCAGGCTAAGGAAAAACTCTCCCTCCTTTGTCCATATATTCCAGCTCCAACACCGCCCAGCAGGTCGTCTTTTGACTCCAGTCCCCCCTTTGTGGGTGACTACACTGTAGGGCTTTTGATGATAACTCAAAATTTTCATGGGGGTTTTTTAAAACCCGGAGCTTATCTCCATTATTTATAGTTTTAATTTACGCAAAAAATGGGCCTCCGCGCGACTTTTGTTGCGTTCGTCAAAACCGATACGTCACTTTAAATATTTTTAGGGAATTAAATATTTTTAAAAATTTTTTTTAAAAATTATGTGTATTCAGAAACTTCAAAGTTTTATTCCGGGAAAATTTAACAAATAAATTTTTCACCCCTTAAAGGGGGGTTTTGGGGGTTTGGGGGGGGGTTTTTGGATTTTGTCCTTTTGGAAACTTTTGATCAGCGTTTGAAAACAATCACTTTGCAAAGTTTGAAAACAATTGGCCGGCCATTTTCCATAGGAAAATTCGGGTGCTTTAAAATGCTTTATTCAAAATTTTTCTTAAAAAGACCAAAATGGGGGAATACATTTTGACGCAAAGGGAATTTAGTAACTTCTTTTTAATAAACGGGTCTATATACAAACTTAAATTTTTACCGCTATGTCATTTATTTAAAAAAAAATTTTAAAAAAAAAACAAAAAATTTAAAAAGTTTGACCCCCTGCCCAGAACCAAACTTTGTAAAAAGGCAAGTTTACGAAAATTGCATTATTTCCACCTGGGAATCTGTGTTGCTCTGTGTCCCATTGTTTGGGACACCCTGTATACATACTTAACAAGATCACGTCATAAAAGTTTTAAAAAATGTAATGCTTTGTTTAAAATAATTTTATAACATTGACAATATTCCTCTGATTTTTGATTTTTTTCAAAGTTATAAAACTATTATTAACAAAGAATTAATTTTTTTAAATGTACAATGGAGACGAAAGTTTGAAAATTTTTGTTAATTAACAATTGTCTAAATTGTTGAAAAATTTACTTTAAGTTAAATTTTTAACGGAAATAAATTCTTTAAAAGTTTCCGGGGAAAAAAATTTGGTAAATTTTTTTTTTAAATAATTTTTAATTTTTTAAAATTTAAAGCCTAAAAAAAAATGTAATGTATTTTTCCCGTTTTAACGCCGAGCGCGCAACCAAGAATATCAAGCGGGGGCCTATTTTCAACGTTAAATTAAAATTATAAATAATGGAGACACAACTTTGGGACTTGGGACCTTTTCATCGGAAATTTTCTTCTCTTCAAGGATCTTTTTTTCAGTTTTTGCTATCTCTAATGGTTTTTAAGTTATCATCAAAAATTGAAGTAACTTTTTTTTATTTCGTTTTTTTTAATAACAATTGCAATTTTTTTTGGTAGAAAAAAAATCCTCAAAAAGCCTTTTTTTAGTTTTCATTCCCAGCGAATGAGCTATTGCTCATATTTTTTTAAAACCTTTTAATTTTTTTTGCAGAAAAAAAACTTTTAAGTAGACTATCCCGGGGGTTGCTCCGTCAGGGGGAAAAGGGTATCCCATGTAAATTTTGAAGTGGTCCAATATTGCTCCCCAATTATTTTAGAAAAAAATATTATTAGGTTTTTTTTAAAAGCACGAAAAGTTGTCCCGTGTACAAAATTAAAACTCTTCTCGTCCGCCAGCTAAGAGATAAATGCTAAAAAAATTACGAATCTCCTATCTTTTCCGCCCTGTATTATTAGAAGTTTATAATAAAATAAAAAAATTATTTAACCTCTTACTCTCAAGTTGTCAGATCAATGTAAATCATTTTTAAATAATTAACTACTCAAATCAAAAAAAAAAACTATTATAAAATTTATTTATCAGGAAAAGTTATCCAAGAGTACGGACATGTTTGCAGCCTATTTTCCCAATAGGCCAATCCCAAAATAAATCGACAATAGAACGGACGATAAAAAAATTAAAACTACGGCACAGTAGTTGTACAAAACGAAGGGATTTAGACGTGTTTTTTTGTGTAGAGGAGGGGAAGGAAACATTCCCGAGACAACTGGAGGACTACTGGACAAGACCACACCACAATATCTCTATCACAAAAATTTTTAAAAAAGATGTAAATACCACGCTTACAAGTACGAAAGACACTTGAATTAAGAGACGGAGACGAAATACGACGAGGGGAATTTTCTTTGAGATGATGGAGAGGACAAACACTGACAGGGTTTTTACAAAATATTTGCTTTGCTGACGAATGCCTTTTACATTAAACCCAAAAACCCCAACATTAAAATTGCCGGTACTGGAGTAACGAAAACCAAAATCGATTTGTTGAGACAAGGACTCAATATAAAAAAATTAATTTTTTGGGGGAAAATTTTCGCCACCATTCTTGGACCTTTTTTCCTTGCCAAATTTTCGGATTTTTGGGAAATTTTAGGGGAAAAAAAATTTTGCCTGCTTTGAACAACCTTGCTCGTGAAAATCAAAGTTTGGTATCAAATGGATGGCTGCCCAGCAAAAATACCAGAGCTGTGCGCGAATCTTGAACAACGCATTTAATAACGACACCCGGGCCGACCCAAATATCTTGGCCAGCCAGGTTCGGATCTTTCGCCAAACGTTTTTTTTTTGGGGAATTTAAAAACTAAGCTTTATCCCAAAAAAAAAATTAAAAAATTTAACCACGGGAATGCTATTTCCGCTGAATCCAGAATATCGATGTACCAACTAGCCAACGTAAGAAATGATTTTATAATCGTTTGGGTTATTGTTTGGCAGTTAATGGGAATTTTTAAAGCATTTTTTTAATTGATATTTTCGTCATAAATTGTTTAAATGTGGGCAAATTTGTTTTATTGTCTTGCGTAACTGTGAGTCATGTTTTGGGAAATTTACTTAAACTAAAAAAAATTTGCGGGTTTTTTTGAAATTCCGTAAAAATTGTTAAATTTTGAAATGAATTAAAATATTGATCTAAATTGTCACTGATAAATGGGGATGGTGTTTTTATTATTGATTTCAGGAAAAGGGGGCATAATAGATACAGTTGCAGAAGTTTTAAATTTACTCTTTACTTTGGTGAAAAATGTAAATTTTTTTTTTGGGGAACTTATTGTGCTCTTTAATAAATCCTAATAGCATTTTTTTTTAAAAAATTGGGGCCCCAAATTTATCTTAAAAAACATGGGATTCCCTTTTCCCCTCGGCGGGGGGGAAAACCTTATTTCCCATAAATCCATTAGGGCTTTTAAAAAAACAAAATTTTAATTTAAAATTTATTTTTGTTTTTTTTTAAATTTTTACCCAAATTTTATACTTTCCAAAAAATTTTTTTAAAATTTCCATTTTTATTTTGGAAAAAAGGTTAAAAAAATGCTAAATTTAACAAGTTTTTTTCTAGTTTTAAATAAATATTAAAAAAATAATTAAAAATTAAAAAAAAAAATTTTTTTAAAAAAAAATAATTGGGGAAAAAATTAAAAAAATTTTTTAAAAAAAAAAAAGGTTTTTATAAAAAAAATCAAAAATAAAAAAATTTTTAAATTTTTTTTCTTTTTATTAAAAAATTTTTTTGTTAAAAAAAAGCAAAAATTTAAAATTTATTTTCCCAAGGGGAAAAAAAAAAAATTTTTTAAGGTTTTTTTTTTTTTTTGGTTTTTTTTTTTTTGAAAAAAAATGGAAAAACCCCAATTTTTTTTTTTTTTGATACCAAAAAAAAAAATTTTATTTCGCGAAAAAAGTCCCATTCTGAAGAAATTCTAAAAAAGCGAGTTTAATCTCGTCAAACCACTTCCCCAAAAAGTCAAGAGATGATATGAAGCCGAGTTACATCGATTTATGAAGTGGAGACAAGCAAATAACGTACAAACGTTTTCCCCAAAAAGTTATGTTGGTGTCTTTTAAAAGCTGTCGAACAAATACAAGTTTCAACATTTGGGGGGGCCTTTTCCTGCTAAAACAACCCCGAGGGCAAACCAAAAAAAAGGATATTGGGAAATACCAAAAATTTCAGGCCCCAATGAAAATCAGAAAACTATGTGCCAAAAATCCAAAATTCTTACGGAATGATTTTTTTCCCCCCAAAGAACGCTTCAGACAGAAATATTTGCTTAAGGTAGGCATCACAGTTATTTTATTTATTTTATGGTGTCATTTTTTTTAGTGGGAAGGTTTAGTAGGCAGGGGGGTTCCCCAAATTTGTTTTTAAATAGTGCTGTTTCATAAAAACTTACTTAAATGAATAAAATAAAAAATTATCGGATTTTTTTTTTAGGCAGTGGTGGCGGGCCCCTGGGCATGCCGAAGAAAATTGTGCTTCCTTAAAAGAAAAAATTACGGTTTTGGCAGCGCAATTTAATTAAATAAAAATACCAAAACGAAGATGGAGATCAAAAGGGGGCAGGAATCTCTACACCATCTTAAAAGTATTCTGCCCTTCGACCTCCACTCCCAAACAGATCGTTTTTTTTTTAAATTTTCAAAATGGAAAAGCACTCGCCAAAACATTGGAATTAACAAAATTGGGGTACAAAAGACACGCCAAATTTTTTTTGTTAAAAAACCCCCAAGCCTTCCGGGCATTGCTTTAGGCGGGCCCCCAAATTGGGGGAAATTTTGGATCAGATTTGTGGCTCTGAAGCGCCATGGTGGATAAATCCAGCTCAGT
>JAHBCN010007144.1:32500-44941 GCA_019359885.1 Listronotus oregonensis | reverse complement strand
TATCAAGTCTAGACACTTAATTTATACTCCCATATTAAGAACCAGAAAGATCCAAATTTTTAAAATGACTTTTAACATTTTTCAATACACAAAAATACAAGTTTTTTATTTTTTTGCAATAATTTAAAAGTGTTTACGTCGACCTGATCCAATACTCGAAAACAGTTTTCAAACGATGTTATCGTCCAATCTCATCTGACAATTGCGTACGCTCCAAATAGCACAATGATCTTATTACCGACGGTGTGTTCATTAATGCACGAAATGAAATGCTAAACGATTTGTTTTAGTTACAGTTATAATGGATGTAGAGTATAACGAATTTTATTACGTAACTATAACAAAGACCTGAGTATGCTGTAAAAATTAATCGTTAATAAAAAAGTAATTAAAAGAAATTAAATCTACCTTAGAAAAATTAACTTCAAATAATGGAAAAATAGTTTTTTTTCTTCGACCGTCAAAAATGTTGACATTTTTCTACTATTTTCAGGTGCAAAGCTATCAATTCTCATACCGTACAAAAATGTGCCCGTTGCATCCTTTGATTAAAAGTGTAACTTTTAATCCAGAGATGTTTTTTTTCGTTTCATTAATCTCACAACCATTACATTCAAAAGAAAAAACAAGTTAACATTTTTTTTTTCAAACCTTTTATTTAATGTAACAATTAAGTTTAACTAATAGCAATTATAACTATCGATCATTAAAAAAATAATTTTATCATAATAGAATTTAATTAAACCAATAGCAGTATCTGAAATATGTTCAATTTATTTTCCCATCAAGCCTATCTGGTCCATTTCAACCATAAACATATTATCAGTAAATTCAAGTCCAAAGCCATCGAAATAAATAATTCTAAATGTTTAACTCAGAAGATCAAAATAGATCCGAAAAAGGATAGAACTGCACTCTTAATATTTTACTAGGTGTGGAAAAATAAAATGAAATAAAATACAATAACTTTTTAAAAATATTAGAGAATTATATTAAAACCATAAATAATAAAATGTTTAAACAACCCCTCATTAGCAGCTAAACAATCCCCAACAGGTCATAAAATTCATTTCTAACGTTGCTAAGTTGATATTGCAAAATTTTATTACATTCTAACGAAATAGCTTTTTGTAGCTGGCTTAGATTCTCAAATTTTACACTTTTATAAATGACACTTTTTAAGTGACCCCACAGAAAGAAGTCCTTCGGTGAAAGATCAGGTGACCTGGCTGGCTAAAGTATCCGGTACCGTGGACCAATTATATTGCCGTTAAAAGTATTTTCCAGGTACGTTTTAACCATATGGGCATTATGGGCGGGGCCACCATCCATTTGGTACCAGATCATTTGATCCTCTCGAACAACTACTTCCATGGCGGAATTTTGAAATAAGTCCAAATAGGTAGAGTACATTTGTTTTTGGAAATATTGTATCCTGAGTATGAACAAAGCGACGTTCATTTCCTTGGCTTTAATACTGGCAATTCTGAACATTTGGTTCATTGTTGAGGCTGAATGTACCGGGTGTTCCACTAAGAGAGGTAGTCGGCTATATCTCAGAAACTACTAATAGTATAACTTTCGGGAAAAAATTTTTAGATAAAAGCGACCAAGAGAAATTGCTGGAAATTATTTTCAAGTCTGTGGGATGGCCGCTAGGGGGCGTAAGGGTAACGTCAAAACATAAAATATACATTTCTCAAAAAAATATCAAATAAAGTGTATCAATAATGTACTATTTTTATCTTTAATGTTTTCTAAACAAAGAAGCTTCAGGTGTAATTTTGTCAGTTCTAAATTAAAGTGGTGGGGGAAGGTTAAAGTTTAATTTAGAAAAGTGCTAATAACTCCGGATTGCTTTAACCGAATTTAGTGAACTTAGTCTCGTTTAGAAGAGCATTTTAAGCATTATTTTAAAGTGTATAAACTATTGCTACACTCATCTCACAAACGCCGCTAGAGGGCGTCAAGGTAAAAACTAACCTATTTTACGAATTTTTTTGAAAAATTTAAATACAATGATATATACCTTTTACATATTTAGATAGAGAAAAAAATCCTAACAAAACGGCGAAAACCGCAATTTAATATCTCTTTTCAAACCGAATATATTCGCAAAAATATAAATACTACATAGAGACGTAACGCATTTAAGGACACGATGTTTTCTACTAGGCCGATTTATTAAGATTAAAATTAAATTTATACATTTTTACAAAATCTAATGACATACTACGTAATTTTTACTAATTTAAACCCATTTAACGATATTATACAACATTAGATAATTACCAACCTATAACTGTAATAATCCATCGAGCGTGGTCCTTATCAAGTTAGCTTTGAAAATAAAATTTTTATTTCAAAATATAATTTTTAGTGTTGTGCTATTGTGTTTTTAAAAGATGCCTTTATTGCTTGAAGAAGCAGTTGATATTATTGCTATTTATTTTGAGTGTCTGCAAAATGCGACAATAGCTGCAAGGCTGTATGTATTGAGATATCCTTAGAGAGGCCGGTACGGCAGCGGCAGCAGAATGTTCACTTGTTTAGCAAATCGCTTTCGTACCACGGGAAGTGTTCTTCGCCCCTTACACCGCAGACGCCGTAGAACTGGGAAAATGTCATCAACGTTTTTGCTTATGTAGAGTTTAATCCTCAAGCAACAAAGGCATTTTTAAAGAACACAATAGCACAACACTAAAAATAATATTTTAAAGAACACAATAGCACAACACTAAAAATAATATTTTGAAATAAAAATTGTTGGATTTTTGACATTTCAGCATCCTTTTGTTTTCAAAGCTAACTTGATAAGGACCACGCTCAATGGATTATTACAGTTTTAGGTTGGTAATTATCTAATGTTGTCTAATATCGTTAAATGGGTTAAAATTAGTAAAAACCATGCAGTATGTCATTAGATTTTTAAAAATTTATAAATTTAATTTTTACCTAAAGAAATCGGCCTAGGTAGAAAACATTGTGTCGTTAAATGCGTTACGTCTCTATGTCGTATTTATATTTTTGCTAATATATTCGGTTTGAAAAGAGATATTAAATTGCGGTTTTGTTTTCTTAATCTAAATATGTAAAAGGGTATATATCATTGTATTTAAAATTTTCAAAAAAATTTGTAAAATAAGTTAGTTTTTACCTTGACGCCCTCTAGCGGCGTTTGTGAGATGAGTGTAGCAATAGTTTATACACCTGAAAATAATGCTTAAAATGCACTTCTAAACGAGACCAAGTTTACTAAATTCGGTTAAAGCAAACCGGAGTTATTAGCACTTTTCTAAATTAAACTTTAACCTTCCCCACCACTTTAATTTAGAACTGACAAAAATTACACCTGAAGCTTCTTTGTTTAGAAAACATTAAGGAATAAAATAGTACCACTTATTGATACACTTTATTTGATATTTTTTTGAGAAATGTATATTTTTATGTTTTGTTGTTACCCTTACGCCCCTAGCGGCCATCCCACAGACTTGAAAATAATTTCCAGCAATTTCTCTTGGTCACTTTTATCTAAAAAATTTTTCCCGATAGTTATACCATTAGTAGTTTCTGAGATATAGCCGACTACCTCTCTTAGTGGAACACCCGGTACATTCATCGGTAAAACAAATATTTCTTAAAAAATTCCTATCGTTATTTGCTCTTTCCATCATTTCAAAACAAAATGCCATTCTTCGCTCTTCATCTCCTTCCTGCAGCTCTTGATGTTTTTGAATTTATACGAATAATATTTGTGTTTTTCAAAGTGCGCAATACCGTTGTATGATGTTTATTTACCTCTTGCCCAAGAACCCTCGTACTAACCATTTTGTTTTCCTCCACACTCAGTAGAATATTAAGATCTCTGTTCTCTCTTTCTTCGGCTCTATTTTCGATATCCTGAGTTGAACATTTACAATTATTTATTACGGTACCTTTGGACTCGAACTTACTGACAATACGTTTAATAGTTGAAATGGACGGAATGGGCTTGGTGGGGAAATAAACTGAAAACATTTCAGATACTGCTCTAAAACTGTTTCCCGCATAATGCCACTTAATTATGGATACTTTTCGTCGATTGAATAATTCATATTTTTTTCAAATACCGACTGTCACTGATTTATTGACACTTTTCTCATGTCAGGGACAATATTCATTTTACTGGTGTCTGGTTTTACCTAAACCAAAATTTGGTAATTTCGCAATTACATTTAATAAATAATTCAAGATTTGCTTATTAAAATTTTTTGTAACTTGGCACGAGGGCTTGTCAGATGGGTCTCTTCAAAAAGTTATCTAATTTTTTTTTTGTAAAATGTACAGGGAAGCCAATAATTACGGCGCGAGCTTTCTTCATTTTTTTTTATTGCCCCCGAAATTAAATTCATCAGTCAAATTATTGTTTAATCTGTTCAGGAGGAAAAGATTGGCTCCCTCAGTAACGAAAGACCGATAGGGGCTGTCGAGATTTTACAGAATTACTTTTTGCTTAGGGTTGGCACCCTTGGAGGAGGTAAATTTTCGCTGCATAGCTTTATAATTTATCATTATGTAAATAGCTTTTGAGAGGTGAGGTATCTATACAAAAAAAGGTTAAATTAATTAGATAGGGTTTTTGGTCAACAACTCAGGACTAGAATAACGCAACGGCAGTTTGTAGGTGGGTGTTTGGTATAGTGATCTGTTCGTTTTTTTTTTAAAAAAAACGTAAACAAATTCCAGATCTTAAAAACCAAAATAAAATTACCTTGAAAATGTAATAAAATTATTAAAAAATATTTTTTGTGTTAAATCGGCTACATCGATTTAATAAATTTTAAATTAACAAACCAGTTAAGATTGTTTAATAAAAGTTTTAATAAATTTCAGGTGTTGCCAAACTCCAATATCATTTTATCTTTTTCCTAGAAAGGTTGTATTATTCAATAACATTTTTTGAAAAATGACTTATCAACAGCAATCGAATTGGGCATCTAAAGTAAATGTCATTCATTTCACTTCAGATAATAAACAAAAATACTTTTCCGGCTTTAAAATTAAAAAAAAAAGAATCACCCGATTTATTAATTAATTTTGGCAATGCCAAACCCATTAAAAAATTTATTATTTCCGGAGTGATGTTATTTAGTGTATTATTGTGCCGTGTGTTTACAGAACTATCCCCCCTTTCCCCCCCAAAAATTTAATGCCAAACAAGGTTTTTTACTTTATTTCTATCAAGATTGTTGAGTTTTTTGAAAGTTTTTCCCCAAAAAATATTTTAATATATATATATATATATATATATATATATATATATATATATATATATATATATATATATATATATTTTTATATATTATTATTTTATATATATATATATATATATATATATTATTATATTTTTATATATATATATATATATTTTAATATATATATATATATATATATATATATATATATATATATTTTTTTTTTTTTTTTTTTTTTTGTGGAGTGTGTGTGTCCCAAATTGGTGGGGAATGTATGGGGATCTTGGAAACCATAATAAATAGAAAATCGGTTAAATGGGAAAAGTTTTGGACTATTATGTTAGTAATCTAATCCCGTTCACTACATTGCATGCATTTTCGATAATCGGCTATATTTTTTTTATAAGTGAAATTTTTTTTAAATTGTAAAATTTTTTAAAGCACCTTTTTTTATAGAATAGTGCTTTTTATTCTGAATTCAACAATGTATAACATGTTATAGTTTAGGAGTTTCTAAGCTCATCTACTTCAAAAAACAAATACTTTCTCAGTTGGCGTTGATTCCGGCGAACGTCATTTTTTTTTGTAAACAATAAAATATTAGTAATTGGTAAAATTAATAAGCTAAATAGACATTTTACAAAAATGGGTTTCGCGAACAAAGCTATAACATTAATATCGTGGTACAACAAAACTACACGTAACAAGTTAATTGAAACAAGTGAAAACAAAAACAATGAAAAGTGGCTAAACTAATATTGTAACTAAAATTAAGATGTAAAATAACGACCTAAAATTCAAAATGTTGTCCATTTCTCTCAACATATTAACGATATTTTTTTAAATAGTCCTAACTACCGTATGAATGGTTGACTTAGGTATGTGGGATTCTCTATCAACATCCCTGGCTGAAGAAGTTGGATTTTCTTTAAAATGTTGATTAACTGCAGCATCTCTTGTCGATTTTTTTCAACGTACTTCTTAGGTCGTGGTTTTTTAAAACTTTCGAATTTAAGCAAATTTGTAACCAATTTTCGAAAGTATGTTAGTTTAGGATGCTGCCATTCAGGAAAATCTTTGAAATACGTTTGCGCAGCTATATTAACATTTCTATTGCTTTGAAAATAACGTTGCAAAATATAAAGTTTTTCTTTAAATTATTAACCATTTTACAGAGTTGAAATTTTTTTAATAACGTACCCGAGCTAACTTGATAATGACGCTAGATGACTCGCCGGAATCAAGGCCAACTGAGAAAATATTTGTTTTTTGAAGTAGATGAGGTTATAAACTCCTTATCTATAACATGTTATGCATTGTCGAAATCAGAATAAAAAGCACTATCTGGCTGCGAAAAAATTCAATATGGCGCACATATGAAAAAGTAAAGTTGATGATGATTCTAAAAACCCGATCAAAACGTTGATAACCGACGTTTAAATTTACAATAAACTTAACATCATAAATATTTAAATTTTAAGTAAATAATTAAACTAAACAAATACAAACAAACAGAAATACAAACATAAACAAAAATATCAAAAGTTACTTACTATGTAAAGCCTTCAGGTAAGCCTTTCCGGCGTTGATCATTTGCCTCGCGCCAGGGTTGAATTTATCCAGGATGTTCTGAAACAAAATTAAGGGTTTTATTTGCAACGAAATCGTTTACTCTAAAGACGAAGGTTTAATTTCACATTTTACTGTTTGCTATTTCAGTTTTCCAGATCAAGATAATGGTGCAGGGATGGATTACGCAATGTTAGACATCTATGTTTTTAGATGAATCTTTCTTTATATATTTATTTAAAAGATGACGTCCTTAATTCATTTATAAAGAAACTTTTTAAAAAATAATTTTTGGGGGTCCCCCGGGGAAAAAAAAAAAAAATTTTTTCTTTTTTCGTAAATTTGATTGAATTTTGTCGCCAAATCCAAAATTGCGCAAAATTATTTTTCTGTTACAAAAAAATTTTATAAAATTTACCCAAAATTTAATATATAATATATATATATATATATATATATATATATTTATATATATATATAATATATATATATATATATATATATATATATATATATTATATATATATATATATATATATATATATATATATATATATATAAATATATATATATATATAATATATATATATATATATATATATATATATATATATATATATATATATATATATATATATATATATATATATATATATATATTATTATTGAAAGGGTATTTAAAAATTTTAAATTAATATTTTAAATATTTATAAAAATTTAAAAAAATATAATTAAATTTTGAAGCAATATAAAATATTATATATAAAATTATTTTTCAATAAACACCAATTTTAATTTGTATTTTTAAAAAAAATAATATATATATATATATATATATATATATATATATATATAATATATATATATATATATATAT
Source organism: Listronotus oregonensis (assembly GCA_019359885.1). Taxonomy (NCBI): domain Eukaryota; kingdom Metazoa; phylum Arthropoda; class Insecta; order Coleoptera; family Curculionidae; genus Listronotus; species Listronotus oregonensis. The sequence goes on along the minus strand of JAHBCN010007144.1, from coordinate 37,261 downwards.
ATATATATATATATATATATATATATATATATATATATATATATATATATATATATATATATATATATATATATATATATATAAAAAATTTATAAAATTTTATTTTTACAATTATTTTAATTTACTTAAATTATTAAATTAAATTTTTTTTTATAAAAATTAAATATAGGTTTATCTCAATATTAACTAAATTCCAAATAATATTAATACAATTTATATAAAATTTCCATATTAATTAAAAAAAATTTTATAAAATTTATAATATATATATATATATATATATATATATAATATAATATATATATATATATATATATATATATATATATATATATATATATATATATATATATATATATATATATATATATATATATATATATATATATATATATATATATATATATATATATATATATGTACAGGGTGTTTAAAAAGTATTTTGACCAACTTCGGGAAGTGATTCCTACAATATTCTAGTATAAATTTTTTAAAACAAACATATAAGCCTTAAGATTTTTCCTAGAACAGATACTAAAAAAAACCCTATTTACAGGGTTATTCACTTTAAAGTAACGCTTTTTAACTTCCCTGTATTTTTAAAAACGAATATTCCCATTTCTTTTTTTTTTTTCCCTTAGAATTAATAATTTATCAAAAAACTTTAAAACAAAAACAAAAGAGTTAAGAAAGAGTGACGTTTTTTAAATGGAATACCCCGTATATTTTATATAAATAAATAGAAAATTTCGGTGATTTATGGGTTCCCGGGTTATTTCCGCTGTTCTGCTGCAATTGTCCAAAAACTGCATGATACTGTAGAGTTCACCTGAAAAAAACCTGGCTGCCCAAGGTCACAGGTGCTTATTTGTCAAAGTCAAAAATTTAAAAAAAATACGTTTATTACTTTTAAAGTATTTTTTATAAAATGTTTTATCAAAAAAACGGGGGTAAATTATAACTATATATTATAAATTGGAAAACGCAAAACACAACGAAGATACGTTAAATTTTCCCCCGAAATATATCAGTAAAAACGATTTTAAAATTAAGGCATTCCCAAGAAACAAAATCGTTACATATTAGAAGAATATAATGAGAAAAAAAACCGGAACAGGGTTTTTAAAATTTTTTACTGTAAACCCACAGTCAATTACTGAAGCAGTAAGAAACTTGAGGTATGGCCCTGCAAGAAAGGAGTAACCTAAGCGGTTAAGAACACTGATATTTTAAGTATCTTTTATCACGTTCTTCCAGTGCAGCATTTAACATGAACAAAATAAACTCTTTTTTGTTTCCCAAATTTTAATCCATAAACAAATAACGATCCTACCCTGTTTCAAACGATTCTTTGGACGGATGAAGCTAAGTTCACTAAATCGGGAAAGTTTAACCGACGCAATACGCACAGTTGGAAAACAAAATTCCAGGAAATTTCAAGAGATTAAATACCAAGGCAGGTCTTCTCTTTATGTCTGGTGTGGTGTGCTTAACAATAGAATTGTCGGGCCAATATTCTATGAGGATCCTTAACTGGAGAAAGATATCTTAATCTTCTTGAAAACGATATTGAGGACATTTTAGAAGAATTGCCACTCAAACGTAATTTTTAAAGTCGATGACCACCATTCCGGGAACTGAAGCGGGCGTGTACAGTTCACCTTTTTGTACTTGATACGTAATATACTGTTTTTATGTTTCACATACTATTACCACACAAAACCGAAAAATAAATTAAAGACAACCCTGCTAAACGATCATTCGGCTAGAGTTAGTTTTATTTGAACTTTATTTCTCCGTGCGGAAAAGCGTAGAGTTAAAGTTTAAATTGGGATGAAATGTGTTGGAAATGAGTTGAGTTTATGTTTGAACAGTTAGGTTTTCTAATGAATGATGTTCTGTTTTAATATGTTCGGTATATGCAAGTTTACAACCTTGTTTAGTGACCTGGAAAATTAATAACTTTAGACACGAATTATGTATGCACTTTGGAAGTGTGTGTGACATTGTTTCCGAGGCAAATTGAGGCTTTGATAAGTATTATACAGGATATAGAAAAAGGAAAGTTAGTTTTAAACAATCTTGTTAGCTTATTATTTAGAACACAAAGTTTTCTTACTTAGAAAATGCCGTTTTCATTTCCTAAATAAGGGTAGAAAAAGCAGGTTATATTATATATATATATATATATATATATATATATATATATATATATATATATATTTTAAATATTTTTTAAAATTTTTTGTTATTTAATTTTTTTCACTTTCCCAAAATTGTTTAAACATTATTTTTTAACTTCCGGTTTTTTTATTAAATTAAAAAAATTTCCGGTTAAAAAATTTTTTATCATTTTGGTGAAAAAAAAACAAAAACTTTTTTTATATATTTAAAAAATTAATAACTTTTGTAAAAAAACCAGGGCCAAATCTTTCTTATTTTGGAAGGATTTTATTAAATTTTGCTAAATTTTTATTAATTTTAAAAATTTTTTTTTTGGGTTTTTAAATTTTTGGGAATTTTTAACTTTTCTGAAAAAAAGTCATATACCAAAATTTTTTGCCACAATTTTTTTTTGTTAAATTTTCTTTTTTTCGGAATTTTTTCCCCCTTCACTTTCGACTATGAAAAACCGTTTTTTTGGTTATAACCATAATTTTTTGGGAAGTATTTTTTGAATTTTTTTTAATTTATTTCAAATTTTTTATTAAAAAATTTTTTTTTAATTTAAATTAATAAAATTATTTTAAAATTAAATAAATTATATTTTTAAAATATTAATTAAATTTTTTTAAAAAAAATTTTTTTAAAAATAAAAAATAATGATTTTTTTTTTAAAGGGTTAAAAAAATTTTTTGGATTTTTTATAATTTTTTCCCTGGATTGGGCTTTTAGGTTTTAAAAAGGGAAAACCCGAAAAAAGGTTTAACCAACCCAAGTCTGTTTAGTTTTTGGGTTTTTTTTAAAAAAACTAAACAAAATTAAAATGTAAATTATTTAAAAAATTTAAAAAAATGTAAAAATTGTTTTTTTTAATTAAAACATTTTTTAAATAAAAAATAATTTTTAAATATTAAATTTTGGAATGGTTTTTTTTAAAAAGGTCACCCCCATTTTTAAACTTTTAAACCAAAAGGGTTTTATTTTTTAATTTACCAAGATTGGGGCAAAAACTTTTTAACCAGGAAAAATTTATTTAATGGTTTTAAATTAAAAAAAAAAAAAATAATTTAAATTTATTCTGAAAAAACCCTTTTGGAATTCAATCTAAAAATTAATTTCGGTTTACTAAATCCAAATTTGGGATTTTGGTTCTTGACATCTTTACGATTGTTACGATGCTAGAGTAGGAGACCTTACGATTTCGTCAACATGAGTTTGAGAGGGGCCGTATAGTGGAACTTCGGAAGCTGGGCTTTCTTTTCGGGAAATTGCAGTTAGAGGCAAGAAATTAGACACTTGGGTTGGTGTTGTCAGGCATGGCTTCAAGAAGGCCAGAGGATCGTCGCCCTAAGATTTATTTTTAAGGGACCGTTTTTTCCCCTACCGGTCCATTGCAAATGAATGTTTCAGTACATGGAAGACCTATTGGCATGCGAACTGTTTACCGACGAATAAGAAGTTTTGGCCTGTTTTTTTACCGACCACACTTGGATCAGGAATGGAAAGATTATCGTAACTGACGAGTCTTGATTTTGTTTAGGCATGCACGATGGTCGAGCCAGGGTTAGAAGGCGATGTGGTGAAAGGAGGAATCCACAGTTTTTTTTGGGAAAGACATGTTCATCACACTGTTGGGTTATGGTTTGGGGTGCTAAAACATGGTTCCAGGTCTCCTCTAATCTTCATCAGAGGTAACATGACCGCGCAGCTTATATCAAGAAGTTGTAGAACCCCTTTTTTTACCATATCTTGATATCCTGGCAAATCCTACTTTCCAACAAGATAATGCCCGACCACATGTTGAAAGAGTCACAATGGACTTCTTTCAACATAATGATGTCCATTGTTACCATGTCCACCAAGATCTCCCGACTTATCCCCAATTGAATACGTGTGGGATATGATGGGTAGGGGGGTTGCTCAATTTGCAGCGTCCTCCTTAGACTCTAGGAGCACTTCAAGAGGAGTTGGTGATTGCCTGGAATGAATACCACAGAGGACATTGACCACCTGATCAGAAGCATGCCTAGACGCGTTGGAAATGCGTAACACATTAGGTGCATCCACGCATTATTAAAGGTAAAATGGCTTTAAAGCAATGCAATATTTAATCATTTACTTATTATGCTTCATTAAGTACTTATACAAAATTTTATTAAAATAAAAACATTTAAACTGGGTGTTCAGTTCTATGTCACTTGTATATTTTCTATACCTTCCAGTTGCCTGGTCTATAAAAAAAATCTAACTACCCAGAACATTGAGGAAAAAGAAAATGCTATTAAAAAGTGCAAAAGTGTACTTTTTAACATGTGGAAGTTCAAGAATCGTATAATAAGGTCTTAAAAACGGCATATCGTTTAAATTCGTTTGTTTGAATGAAATTCTTGCTAGGCTTTAACCGGGAAGAGCTATGTGCATACGGAGAAAATGTGTTTTTGGTGTCGGAGTTTTAAATTTCTGCATTCATTTGCTTTGTTTTGCTAGCTGAATTTTTTAAATTGCAGACAAAAGAACAAAAAGTACTTTGCGGCAAATTTTAAATACTTTTTAACTAATGGTTAGTACGTCCAGCATTAAAAAAATTTTGGTGTAAAG
>JAHBCN010007144.1:0-27500 GCA_019359885.1 Listronotus oregonensis | reverse complement strand
ATGCAGATATCTCTTTCACAAGACCTCAAACTTTTCTTCGATTGGGGCGCCAAAAATATTGTTCAGTTTAATGCCTCGAAAACACAGTCATGTTCGCTGTCGCAAAAAGAAGTTTGCTAACCATCATCCGTTACATATGAGCGGCTAAGTTCTGCAGAACAAAGAGTCGTCTAATCTTGTCGGCATTACTTTTGAGAATATCCTCAACTGTCACAAACACATAACATTCATAGTCTCGGGAGCTTCAAAAAGCTTGGATTTCTCTTTCGAGCCAGAAAGTATTTCTCTTCTTCCAATCTGTATACTCTGTATGTATCCAAATCTGACCCTCTTTAGAATATTGTTCTTATGTCTGGGGAATGACGTCCCCTACAACACCTAGCATTCTGGACTTCATTCAAAGAAGAGCCGTTCGTCTTATTAATGATCCCACGCTTACAAAAAGCCTTTCACCTCTTGCCCAACGTCGAGCTGTAGGAGATCTGTCACTCTTCTATAGGTATTTTCACGGCTTCTGCTCAGAGAAGTTGGCTGGTATAATTCCTTCTCTGGCGGTTCCAACAGAGCAATATGTAGTGCAACTTTTATGCATCCTTTTACAGTTCAGTTAAAGAGGCCCCGAATTTCCCGCTTTTTTCGTTCCTTCATCCCTAGAATGCCCACAGTTTGTCCTTCTCCTCCCAATCCCAAATATTTAAGTCCCGTATAAACAAACTACCTTTCACCACACTTAAGACACCCACGGTACGTGGGACAGTCCCAAGATAAAAAAAAATATTTTATCTATTTATTCTTCTTGTCTACACTCTTATCGCCAACATAGTGCTTGTTTAAATTGTCTTTTTTTCCAGTAAATACTTGTTTTTTGTAATAAATAATTAAATATTTATTATAATAAAGACAGAAAATACCAGAAAAATTCCAAAAGACCTCTGTCTGTAATTCTTTAAAAAACATAATAATTATTTATCTCATTTCCATCACGAAATTGTTCAAAACGTCGGCCATAATTTTTAAAATTTAATCGTTTTCGCAAAGTAAACTGGCTAATTTAAAAAAGAATGACATCGGGGGCAAAAAGCACGAGAAAAAGGATCCATTAAGGAGCCACGGAACTTTTATGTTTTTAAAAATGCCATTAAGAAATAATTTAAATAAGTTCTTTTTCTTTTGGCTTCCGTTTTAGAAAAGTGTTTTATCTCTCGAACGCTGAAGTTTTTAATTCTTGTAATGGAATAACGTTTATATACAAAATTTAAGATGCCTTAAAGTTGGCATTTGCTTCTAATAATTTTTTTCTACTACTGTATAAATAAGAAAACTTTGTGGTCCTAGCAACGCGAATGATAACGAAAGAGAACCTTCGTGTTACCTGGTTGCTAAGCGTTGCTAGCTACGAAAGTAATATTTTTAGCGCCTGGACAAAAATGTAATAGTAAAAAAAGAAAATATGCTTGTGGGAAATATTAGATTTATTTATAAAAAGTAACTAATTTATGACAAAATATTTTAAAAAACTAGGTTAGGTATTAACATTAAAAGTAATTGTGCAATTAGCAAAAGAAATTGGAAGAATAATACTTAAATTAACAGTTTTTAAATTTGTGTTGGGGTATGGTTATCACATTTCACTACGTTAATATTCATATTTTTCACTGTGACTTCATTAGAGAAAATATTGGTAGGAATTTCGTGTAAAATCTTCTTTGAAATTTCCACCTTATTACTATAGGATTCAGCAATATATCCCTCGCAACAGAAGAAGACTTCAACCTCCATGCCTTTTAAGTCAAAATATCGACACCCGAAGCATTGGCAAGGAACGTAGTTCAAGTTCTTCTAAAAGAATGGTCAGTGAATCTACTGATGTCTTCAAGCTTAAAAACTTCGCAATTTCTTTAGGTACATTTGAAATAGTGTGCTTTCCAATTACTTGATTAACACATTTACCTCTTTCATAACGATACAATAAACGCTCATCTAGAGCATTCCTTGGTCTCAGCTTAATATATTCCTGTAGAAATCTGACATAAGGAACTGAGCCTTCAACGTTGGTTACTAAAAAGTTTTTTTAACTTTATTTTTAGACTCCACTAGTTTTACTATAGCACTCATTTCTTATTGCTACATCCTTGCTCTCATTCGTATATTTCGTCTGTCCGGCATACCTCAGCCACTCTATAATGGCTATTACTTTATTGCTGGAAGTAACCTTTGATCAGGCGGTTAAGTAAAAACTTTATGATTTCTTCTTTTTTAAAATTTTTGACTTTTTTGTTGGATACCATCGTTTTTCTCTTTTTAATAAAAGCAATTAGTTTCTTAACTGAAATATCTTGATTTTTGTTTTACGGAAATTGTTAACTTGAGCATAGAATATACAGACCAGAGGGTTGGTGGTGATAAAGACTCGATTTTTCTTGAAAATCGCCAACATCACATTCTCGTCAATTCCCCCCCACATTTTTTGTAGCAAGCCATTCAGAAAACGATTTATATGTTTGATGGTACCTCTCTTTAGATTTGTCTGGCAGAAGTGAGGCACACGCAAGGTCAGCTGCCTTTTTGGATGCCATTTTCATATTCATTTAACATTTTAAAATGGGAATGGATTTATACTAAATTAACAATAATTCAAAATCTGACAAGTGCTGATGACAGACAATGTCAGCAATAAATGTGTTGCTATGGATTAATTTTTAACAGGTAAAATTTCAAAATCTCTGATATTTCTATTAAAACATGATGTATAATACATTACACGATGCGAAAGGCCTTTCAAGTGTTCGGAGGTTTTAAATAGCCTCGGCTTCGATTCGGCCATTTAAAAACCACCTCACACCAAAAAGTAAACTTTCGCATCTTGTAATGTAAATAACTATTTTCTACAAACGTCAGTAGAAGCTTGATTTTTAATGCATTCTGTCAGTGTCTAGAATGTCATTTTATGACACTGGTGTTAAAAGTAACTACTTATTATCTGCCTAATTTTTATTTCTTTATTTTTTTTTTAATTTTAACTACATATAATGCATTCACAATCGTACATAAAATCATGTATACAGGGCTTTTCTTTAACGCCCCCTCCTCATTATTTTTTAAACGGTTCAATTCAAAATATTAAAACTTGAGTTAATGTTATTGATGCATGAATACTATATTTTAGAGGAAAATTGACAGATGAAAATTTCAAGTTGGCTGCTGAGCGCCATCTTGGAAAAAAAATTAAATGAAAAAGTGGTATTGTAGCGCATCATTTTAAAGCTCCTGACGAGTACTTTACAACCCTGAAATATAAAATCAATTCCTTTGCCTACTACAAAATGGTGGTACATATAATAACTACCTAAGTGTATTTGGATTTGACTTGATAAAATAATAACGTTGAATTCAGTTGACTTTTGACTTTTAAATAGGAATAAGTATCATCTATACAAAATCCAAATGATACACCTGTTAACTGAAGATGACCCTGATCGACGAACAGAATTCTGCGAAACTATGACGGAAACCATTGCACGGCATCCTGCCTATTTCCATAATATTTGTTTTAGTGATGAGTGTACAACGGTAATGTTCATAGACAAGACAAGAGTGACACTAATCCTCACGTGTTCCGGGACACTCATAATCAATATCCAGAAAAAATAAACGTTACAGACAAAATTTAACTGGGGAACTGTATTTGGATATGCTGGAAAATACTATTGACCCTCTAATAACCGAAATCGTTAAAGCGAATCCTGATGAATTTGATATAGATGTTGTATTCCAGCAAGATAAAGCTCCACCACACTACTCCAGACAAGTTCGGAACTATTTAGATAACAATTTCCATGGTCGTTGGATTGGCCGTCGAGGACCTGTGGAATGGCCAGCTCGCTCGCCAGATTTGACACCTCTGGACTTGGGGCTATTTGAAGCAAAAGTGTACGAAACTGAGCCTGCTTCAATATTGGATATACGACAGAGAATAACAAATATTTGTAGAAATATCGATGTAACTGTGTTTGAACATGTTCGGCGTAAAATTTCAGACCGACTGTTCTTGTGTCAAGAATTTCAAGGCAACTATTTCCAGCATCTTCTCAACTATACTTATCGTATTTATTTGAATTATTAAGTTAAATGTTAATGCATTCAGGTAATTATTAAATGTAACACCACCTTGTAGTAGGTAAAGAATTGACTTTATATTCGAGGGTTAAAAAGTACTCGTCAGGAGCTTTAAAATGATGCGTCACAAGACCACTCTTTTCATTTAATTTTTTGTTCCAAGATGGCGCTCAGCCGTCAATTTTACTCTAAAATATATAATTCTGCGTCAATTACATTACCTCAAGTTTTTATATTTTGAATTGATCCGCTGTCAAGCTGGCTTGTTCACAAATATTTTCTTTTAATAAAAACCTAATTTATATACTAGTTATATAAATAGTTATTTTTGCAACTTTTAGTAAGCCCTTTAAATTTTTTATTACCTAGACACATAGAAGTCAATAATTTTCATTTAGTTTAGAACTTTACGGTATTTAGATAAAAAAAACTTATTATCCTGCATCGACTCTAACTTACATTTAACCAGGAATAGCCCATAAAATATTGGGATAATAAAGCAAGTGTAAATTTATATAATAATAATAATAATAAAGCATTTATTTAGCATAAGTGCTACATACAAGTACAAGTTTGCCTTAAAACAATAGTAAAAGAAAAGAAAGAAAAAAACAACGTTTGGTTTGCATATATGTGAAAATTAAATACAGAACCTAATTTAACAGTAATACTATAAATACAGACACAAGAGGTACTAATAAAATTAGATTATAAATTAGGCAAAGACAAAACTTAACCTAGTAACATGTAAAAATATAAAAGATGTATAAATAGAATAAGTAAAACAAATGTAAAACAAGTAAAATTGAAGTAAAATGTATAAAATTAAAATAAATAAAATAAATAACTACATATACTAACACTTATCTAAAACAAATTCTCTTAGGAGCCGTTTAAACCGGTTTAAGTTATCACAGTTTTTTATTATCACAGGTAACTTGTTAAATTCAGATAATCCTTTATATAAAACCGAGTTTAGCATTTGGGTCGAATTGCACCGTTCCAGTAAAATAAAATCAGTACGATTTCTTGTGTGATAACTATGTACATCACTAAAAAGTCTTAATCTATCACATAAGTAGTTAGGCAACATATTATGCTTAAGTTTAAAAATAAACAGGTACACATTAAACATAACCCTTTGTTTAACAGACAACATATTTAGAACACTCAACATACATTTAATTGGCGTATACCAGTTACACTTTAAAATTTGTCTCATAGCCCTGTTTTGTATTTTCTCCATTTGATTTATTTTATATTGTGGTAAATTAAATAGCAAAGTGGAACAAAATTGTAAGTGCGGGAGAGCAATAATATTATAGAGCTGTAGTTTTGTATGCATGCTTAAATTTTTACCTATTCGAGTTATAAAGGCGACTTTTTTTGAAAATTTTCGCATTACATAGTCAGCATGCGCTTGAAAATTTAAATTACAATCCAATATAATGCCTAAGTATTTAATTTCCTTATTGTAAGCGATATTTTCCCCATTTACAGCAATATGCATATTTTGGACATTCGCTTCACTAACTTTTGATTTCTTACCAAATAAGCAAAATTTGGACTTATTGGTATTTAAACACAGTTTGTTTAGACATAGCCAATTAAAAATTCGTTCTAAATCATCATTTAGGTCTTTCTGCATCTGTTGTAAGTTTTTACCCATTATATAGAGCATTGTGTCGTCAGCAAAAAGGATAATTTTACACTTAAGTGTCACTCTAACCATATCATTAATATATATCAAAAATAACAGTGGGCCTAAAACCGTTCCTTGTGGTACACCATATTTAACATTTACAGACTCCGACAAACAACTTTTATAAGACACACGTTGAGTTCTATTATCCAAGTACGACTTAAACCACTTTAAAACAGTATGCTTGATCCCTATTTGCTCTAACTTGTTTATTAAAATATCCCTATCTACCGTTTCAAACGCTCTCCTAAAGTCTAGAAAAACAGCTAAGACATAGCTATCACAGTCAACGGCCCTAAGAAAATCATCACAGATACCAACAACAACAGACTCGCAAGAATGGTTCTCTCTAAACCCTGATTGGTTGGGAATAATTATTTTATTTGTATCACAGAAATTCAGCAACTGTTCTTTAACAACAACTTCTAAAACCTTCTCATGTATGGGTACCGTATTTATTGGGCGAAACTCATTGTATATATTAGTACATTGTAATTCTTTTATACTAAGAATCCCATAAACTATAATTAATCATAAAATTCCTCTTAAAAATTTGTTTATTATTTAAAGTTATAGTCAATACCCTATAGAAATTATTAAATGATACACAAATTTTTTCTCGCAAAATGTTTAATTTTTTAAACAAAAATTTACAAATATTAATTATTTACAGTAGACTATATCACGATTATAATTATAATTGTCAATTATAATTAAAAGTGTCAGTAAAATTATTTGAAAACATTTATACATAAACTAAGTTACATTATTTTACAAAACACTTAAATAATTGTATGGAAAATTGGAATACAAATTTATTTGGGATAAATTTATTTTATTAACGATTCCTCATATATAAAAGTTATTCAAATAAAATCTGTAATATTTTTGTAAAATTATATTACATTTTATTAATATATATATATATATATAATATAATATTATTATATAATATAATATATATATATATATATATATATATATACTTTAATTATCAAAAAGCAAACACATTAATATGGGTAATGAGTAAAAAATAAAGAAATAAATAAACCATACAAATATCAAAGTAAAGCAAAAATTTGATCTTCGAACACAACGTCGCGCTTGATAAAATTTATTTCTTATCTCTAATCTTTCCAAATTATATTGGTCTGTCTGTCTGTCTTATAGCAGGTGTTAGAAAAACAAAAATATTTGATAAAAAGTCAATTATTTTCAAAGGTAAATTTTTCATAATTTTTTAATGTATGATAGACCGATTTTACCTTATAACAAATATTTTTAAATAACGAGATTGCAAATATAAAAATAAATAACTGAAAAGGCATTTGCGGGTAGTAAGTGGCAAAGTCTAAATATTTAGGATAAAGTTATGTGAAAACTAGGATATTTGAAAGATTAATTATAAAGAAACGCATAGAAGTGGCACTTCGTGCGTTTTTCTAAGAGTTGCTGGACGAGAAATTGTTATATTGTTTAATTCCTAAGAAAAAGAGCCATTTAAATACCATTAAAAGACGTAAAGGTCTCCTACAGCTCATCAGAGGGCAAGAAAAGAGAGTAACTTTTTAAAAATATACTCATTAATAAGGCGAGCGGTTTTTTTGATATAAATAAAAATGGTAAGAGTTGTGGTTAGTTGTGATTAGACGCCATTTCTAAAAAATAAAAACATTGATTGAAGCAGTATATAATTTGCGATAGATAATAGAGAATATAGACTAAAAGAAGATAAATACTTTTTGTAATTTTTTAAAAATGTGTTAATATTGCAAGCGGTTTTTTTTAATATAAATGAAAATGGTAAAAGTTGTGGAAGACGCAATTTCTAAAAAATGATAACATTGATTGAAGCAGTATATAATTTGGGATATATAATAGAGAATATAGACTAAAAGGAGAAAGATACTTTTTAACTTGAAAGTAGAAAGTGAAAACAGTGGAGGCCCATGAGGTTACATAATTCTTTTTTAGTGAAGTTGGTCGGTTATTAAAACAGAATGGGTACTGACAGAAATTTTTGGCGACAACGAACATGATTTGTACCCTAATCCGATTAACAAAAATCCTGTTAAAAAGATATCCGCATTAACCTGCGTTTATTTTCGTAAACAGGTTCTGTAACTGGTTTTAAAATATATATATATATATATATATATATATATATATATATATATATATATATATATATATATATATATATATATATATATATATATATATATATATATATATATATATATATATATATATATATATATATATATATATATATATATATATATATATATATATATATATTATATATATATATATAAAGTACTATCGTCAGCAAAATAATAAATACATTTTTTATGGATGCGAAAAGTTCGTTAATATGAGAAGAATAAAGTTAGTGCAAATATTGATTCGCCAACCACAACGCAATCAAAACGGTTTTATTTATAACGAAATTAATTTGACTCGCCATAAAACCAGATGTCGCCAGCAGCCTGACAAAAACTGCAATTACCAAATTAACAAAACCCTTTATGGCCGAATTGTTGCAGTGGAAGAGGACCAGAAAATAATAAAAGAGCAGTAAAAAGCGGATTTAATTTAATTTTTTGGGAGATTCCGTTTTAGTTTTTTGGTCATTCTTGCAAAATTCTGTTATTTTAACTGCCATATTCATTGAACACAAAATATTTAAAAGTGTTTAATTTGTTTATTTGTTAATTATTAGAAACGTTTGGGTTTTATTAAAAAAAGCTTTCTTAAGGTAGTTCACTGGTATAACGGCCTTTTTTGAAAATCAAATTAAATTGAAATAAAGGGTTAAAAAAGTGTCTTTTATTCCATTAATTAATTAAAAAAAAAATTGTTTTATCGTATGTGAAACAAGATATTAACAATCAAATTGTGCGTTATTAATATTGTCGATATCTATCATATATGACAGTCATACGTTTCTGGTTGTTTCAAAAACGGTTCTTACTATATTTCTTTAAAAACTAATGCAATATAAATTATAGTATTAAAAAATAAAAAAAAAAGTTTTTGACTGGTTAGTTATTAAGAAATTTATTTTTAAAAGTTTACTAGGTACGTTTGTACACTATTTTATTTTTTTTTACGTAATCGCTTTTATGGAAGGTGTACTGCAGGACTAAGTAGGTCTAAAAATAATAAAATAGTGTAAAATATTACTAAATAACGAACAAACCTTATGTGTGGTGTGTAGTCTCCTACAAAAATAATATTTTTAAGCATTAAGAACCTCTAACTTTTGGTAAGGCGTATTTGATCTTATTTGGAACAGCGCTAAATTTATGGTCCATTAAAAATACTGCATTAAGAATTTAACTAAAATAGAAAAAATATAATGAACCTTACTGATACTAGTCCCGTCCCGTTTAACAATCAATTTTTGTTAGAGAGAGATGGGCGAGTTTGGTGCGGATGGCATGGAAGAGACAAAGATAAAAGATGTTCATCCCAATCTCCATTTGAATTGTGGACGGGTTCATCTTTACTTACTTAAAGGCGATAATTTTTTTTACGACTGTCGCGTTTGAACTACCTTAAGGTTTCTGGTATACCAAAATCAATCCAAATTTACTCCTAAAGGTAATATTTTACAAATACTTTAACGACCTTTTCTATGTAGAACCACTGCTATTTTAGGCAATATTGTAAACAGGGGGCAGGTCCTGTAAACTCCCCATAAAAATAACTTTTTGATCTTATAGTTTAAAATACAATTTCTAAGGGTACAATATACATTTTTTATGGCGAAATCAATGATTATAACATATTATTTAGACCTTTTGCCTATTAATTTTTTTTACAATTGGTCTGCATTTGGGCCCTTAAATAAATTTTTCCATAATCTAAATTAAAAATTTCCTTTACCCCCTCGCTCTAAATAATGGCAAACATTTATCTTTAGAGAATAAACTGTGTAACCTCTTAATCCTATAGTTTAAAATACAATTATTAAGGGTATGATATACATTTTCTTATGACGCAATCAATTTTATACCATAGTATTTGGACCTTTTCCCTATAAATGCTTTTTACAATTAGTCCGCATATGGGCTCTTAAATAAATAGTTCGATAATGTAAATCAATCAATCCACTATGCCCCTTTCGATTTCAATAATTACAAACATTTATCTTTGGTGAATAAACTGTGTAAAAGATCAATGAGATCAAGAGAAAATAAATTAAACTGTTTCAATCCAGCAGCTATAAATAACAGTTGTATTTTAGGCACTAGCACTTCTTTTAATTGCTTTTTAAAATTAAGATCAGCACACTTTTTCAAATTGGTTCAAACGTATTATGTCTACATTTACAGCATCTTTGAAAAAACTCGGATTCTTTAATCGAGCTAAAAAATGTTTTTTTATCTCTAATTGTGCATAAAATATTGCGTTAATAAAGACGTGTGTAAACTCCAAAATCCCTTACAAAAATTTCTATCTTATACAAATATAACGCAAAATGGTAAACGTAAATAAAAAATGCTTATTGTAGAGCTAAATGATGTGTTTGATAGTGAAAACAATAAAAATTGGAACCTAAAATTAACGTATACCTATCCAAATAAACTTTTATTTTTTCAAACTTATTATATTATTAAACCAATTATTGCTATATAAAAATAATTTAATTTATTGCCGCTAAGGGTCCGTTTCCTTTTAAGACTCGTAATATATGCCTAACTGGTCTCATGAGGTTTTGGACATCATGTATATTTATTTCTTTTACTTTTTGAAAGATTCGCTGCCGATGTTCTTGTTCGTTTCGTGCTTCCCAGCCGTTATCGTAGACTTTCTGAGCCAATCGAGCCCAGAAAGTTTCAATTGGCCTGGCTTGGGAGACATTAGGGGGGTTTTTTTATAGTTTATTTTGGATTTTAAAAAAAAAAAAAAAAATTTAAAAAAAATTTTGGGGGGGAAAATTTTTTTTTTGGAAAAAATTTTAAATTTTTTTTTCCCCCCCCAAAAAATTTTTTTTAAAAAAAATTTTTTTTAAAAAATTTTTAAAAAATTTAAAAAAAAACCCCCCTTTTTTTTTTTTTTAAAAAAAATTTTTTTTTTTTCCCCAAAAAGGCAAAAAAAAAAATTTTTTAAACTTTTTTTTTTTTTTTTTTTTCCCCCTTTTTTTTAATTTTTTTAAAACCCCCAAAAAAAAATTTAATTTGGGGGGGGTTTTTTGGGGGTTTTTTTTTTTTTGGGAAAAATTTTTTTAAAAAAAAAATTTTTTTTTTTAAAAATTTAAAAAAAATTTTTTTAAAAAAATTTTAAATTTTTTGGGAAATTTAAAAATTTTTTTAAAAAAAAAATTTTTTTAAAAAAAAAAAAATTTAAAAATTTTAAAAAGGGAAAAAAAAAAAAAATTTTTTTTAAAAAAAAAATTAAAAAAAAAAAATTTTAAAATTTTTCCCTTTTTTTTTTAAAAATTTAAAAAAAATTTTTTTTTTTTTTTAAAAATTATATTTATTTTTTTTTTAAAATTTTTTTTTTTTTTTTTTTAAAAAATTTTTTTTTTAAAAAAAATTTTTTTGGCCGGGGGGAAAAAAATTTTTTTTAAAAAAAAAAAAAAAAATTTTTTTTAAAATTTTTTTTAAACAAAAAAAAAATTTTTTTTAAAACCGGGGGGAAAAAAATTTTTTTTTAAAAAAATTTGGTTTTCTTTTTTAAATTTTTTTTAAAAAAATTTTTTTAATTTTAAAAAAAAATTTTTTAAATTTTTCCAAAAATTTAAAAATTTTTTTTTTTTTTTTTTTAAAAAAAAAAAATTTTTTTTAAAAAAAAAAATTTTTTTTTTTCCCAATTTTTTTTTTAAGTTTTTTAAAAAATTTTTTTTTTTTTAAAAAAAAAAAAACCCCCGGGGGTTTTTTTTTTTTTTAAAAAAAAAATTTTTTAAAAATTTTTAAAATTTTGGGGGGGGCCCTTTTTTTTTAAAAAAAATTTTTAAAAAAAATTTTTTTTCCCCAAAAATTTCCCTTTTTTTTTAAAAAAAAAAATTTTTAATTTTAAAAAAAAATTTTTTTTCCCTTTTTTTTTTTTCCCCAATTTTTTTTTTTAAAAAAAAAAATTTTTTTTGGAAAAAATTCCAAAAAAAAATTTTTTTTGGGCCAAACCCCCTTTTTTCCAAATCCCCCAAAGGGGAAAAAATTTTTTAAAAAATTTAAATTTGTTTAAAAAAAGGGGCAAAACCCCCGGGAAAAAAATTTTTTTTTCTTTTTGGGGGGGGGGGAAAAAAAAAAAAACCCTTTCCTTTTTAAATTTGGAAATTTGGAAAATTAAATTTTTTTTTTTTTTTAAAAATTTTTTAAAAAAAAAAAAATTTTTTAAAAATTTTTTCCCCCCAAAAAAAAAAAAAAAATTTTTTTTTTTTTTTTTAAAAAAAAAGTTTTTCCGGGTTTTTTTTAAAAAAAAACCCCAAAAAAAATTTTTTGGGGGGGAAAAAATTTTTTTAAAAAAAATTTTTTTTTTTTAAAAATTAAAGGGAAAAAAAATTTTTGTTTTCCATAAAAGGGGGTTTTTTTTTTTTAAAAAACCAAATTAAAAAAAAAAAATTTTTTTTTTTTTTTTTTTTTTTTTTTTTTTTTTTTAAAAAAAATTTTTGGAAAATTTTTTTTTTAAAACCCCAAAATTTTTTAAAATTTTTTAAAACCCTTTTTTTTTAAAAAAAAAAAAAAAAAAAAAAAATTTTTTTTTTTTTTTTTTCCCCAAACCTTTTTTTTTTTAAAAAATTTTTAAAAACCCCCCCCTTTTTTTTTTTTTAAAAAAAAAAAAATTTTTTTAAAAAAAAATTTTTTTAAAAAAAAAAAAAAAAAATTTTTAAAAAAAAAAGGGAAAAAAATTTCCCCCTTTTTTCAAAAAAAAAAAAAAAAAAAAATTTTTGGGGGGAAAAAAAAATTTTTTTTTAAAAATTTTTTTTTTTAAAAAAATTTTTTTAAAAAAATTTTTTGGGGGGAAAAAAAATTAA
Organism: Listronotus oregonensis; assembly: GCA_019359885.1. Lineage (NCBI taxonomy): Eukaryota > Metazoa > Arthropoda > Insecta > Coleoptera > Curculionidae > Listronotus > Listronotus oregonensis. Next base: position 14,697 of record JAHBCN010007144.1, on the reverse strand, counting down.
AAAAAAAGTTTTAAAAAAATTTTTTTTTTAAAAAACCCCAAAAAAAAAAATTTAAGTTTTTAAAATTTAAAAAAATTTTTAAAAAAAATTTAAAAATTTAAAAAAAAAAAAAAAAAAATTTTTTTTTTTTTTTTAAAAATTTTTTTTTTTTAAAAAATTTTTTTTTTAAAAAAGGGGGAAAAAAAAAAATTTTTTTTTTTAAATTTTGGTTTTTTTGGGGGGTTTTAAAATTTTAAAAATTTTTTTTTTTAAAAAAATTTTTTTTTAAAATTTTAAATTTAAGTTTTTTTTAAAAAAAAAAAAATTTTAAAAAAATTTAAATTTTTAAAAAAAAGGGGGGAAAAAAAAAAAATTTTTAAAATTTTTTTTTTTTTAAAAAAAATTTTTAAAAAAAAAAAAAAAACCCCCTTTTTTAAAAAAATTTTTTTTTTTTCTTTAAAAAAATTCCCTTTTAAATTTTTAAAATTAAAAAATTTGGGGAAAATTTTAAAATTAAAAATTTTTTTGGGCCCCAAAAATTTTTTTTTTTTTTAAAAAAAAAAGGGTTTTTTGGAAAAAAATTTTTTTTAAAAAAAAAAAAAAATTTTTAAAATTAAAAAAAAATAAAAAATTTTAAAAAAATTTTTTTTAAAAATAAAATTTTTAAAATTTTAAAAATTTTATATAAAAAAAAAAAAAAAAAATTTTAATTTAAAATTTTTAAATAAATTTTTAAAAAAATTTTTAAAATTTTTAATTATTTTTTTTTTTTTTTTAAAAAAATTTTTTTTTTTTTTTTTTTTTTTAAAAATTTAAAAATAAAAAAAGGGAATAATTTTTTTAAAAAAATTTTTTTTCCCAAAACCCCCTTTTTCCCTTTTTTTTTTTTTTTTAAATTTGGGGGCCCCAACCCCCCCCCAAAAACATGACAACTTTAAAAACGTTGTTATTAACAAAAAATAAAAAACTGGCTTGAATTGGCTTAAAAAAAAAGGTGTAAAATTTTTTAAAAAAAATTTAAAAAAAGGGGGGTTTTTTTAGTTAAGTTTTTTTGCTGGTATTAAAATAATTTAATTTAATTTTTTAGGTGAAATTGATATGCGTTTAATTTTTTTTTTAAAAAATCCACGCTGGGGGGGTTTTTGGGGGGGAAAAATTTTCTTGGGGTATGCAGTCCCCAAAACTTTATCATTGTTTAATAGAAAAAGACGGGGGGGGGGTGGTAAAGGGGTTTTATTATTTATATAAAAATATTTTTTAAAATTTATTAATTTTTTTTTAAAAAAATTAAAAATTTAAAAAAATATTAATATATTTTTTCTATTTTAAAAATTTAAAAAACAAAAAATTGTTTAAAACAAACAACCTTTGGGGGGTTTAATTTTCCAATTTAAACAAACACAAAATTATAAAAAAAATCCTTAAACAAAAGGAATTAAAAACCACTTACTAAATATTTTTGTATTTAATTTTAAAATTAAAATTTCAAAAAAATATCAATTGATTAATTTTTTTAAAAACGGGTTTTTTAAAACATTCCCCATTTTTTTCTTTATTTTTTCCCTTTTACGCATTGCCAACAGGATAAAAAAAAATTTTTTTGTAAATGAATATAAAATTTGGCTTAGTATAAAACCTCGTAAAAAAATAAAGTTGCAGGACCTAAAAAACGGGTTTGCTGCACTTTTTTTTTTAAAAAATTTTTTTTCTTTTTTAAAATTTTAAAACCCACGAAATGTTGAAATTTTTAAAAACACACTGAAAAAATATAAATATATATATATATATATATATATATATATATATATATATATATATATATATATATATATATATATATATATATATATATATAATATATAATATATAAAATTTTTTTAAGTGATTTATGAGGAAACGTCATACGGTACAAGGCCCAAAAAATAAACATAAAATCTATACAAATATGGGTAACTTCGTTTCCGAAATAAAAAGTGAAAGTTTTAATTTTTAATTATAAACCTAGCTTATGTTTTGCTAAACATAATTTAAGAACAATAATTTTATTAAAAATTAAAATACATATTGTTCAATTATACATTTAGTTTAATTTTTTTTTAAATTTAATTTTGCTATAATAAAATTAGATGGGTCGTAATTTTTGTAAATCCAAATATCTCAAAAACGGTTGCTTATATCAACTTTTAACAGGTATATCTTTTTAAGGTAAAAATGACAAAACAATTATTTAATTTACTACAGAATGTAATACAGGGCCGTACCAAAAAATTGTGATCATATAAAATAGTAAAAAGACGAGTAGGTGGCACCCCCTACAAGTAAGAGCCGTACTAAGATTGGGTTCGAATCCGTCATATCAAAAACCCCGAATACCAACTTTTACCCTAATAAAATATATCATACATTTTATTTAAAAAATTGGATAATTAAATAAAAACTTAAATCCTGTATTTTGGAAACGTAGACCTTGCAGACCCATATTTGTATAGACTTTAATGTCAATTTTTTAAAACCCTGACTACGTACCTGAAGTATGTATATTTCTTTATGAATCACCCTGTATATTATTATTATATTATACTAATATTAATGAAATTTCTTCATAACCTAAAATAAACAAAATTTAAAACTATCCATGGGAATCATTCATCAGTTTAAAGCAAAAATCCCGAATTATTCATGTAAAACACAAACGTCATTTATCTTGCTCTAAGCATCACGTAAAACAATGGTATGCGGGCCAATTTTTAAGGATAATAGGGATTCAGGAAGGGTTATTCCTGTCATAATGGAATCCTCAGATAAGCCTATCTTATGAAAGATAATAAAGTCCACAACACTTTTAATTAAAAAGGGCCTTATAATTAGAAAGCAAAGGGTTATCTGAGGGCAGTATATTCCTCTTGTGGTAACCTGCGGGCTATTATTCATATAAATAATTGGCTAGTAGACTTAATGCAGTTATGCTTTGTTAACATCATTCAATAATAGTTCAGTAATTGAAGGGACAAAGCTGTAAATAAATCTGTACAGTTTTCCCCTCTCGCGCAATTTTTAGGTCTTCGGGGATTCTTTATAAAGTTTATAATGACTTTTCTCCTAGTTTACAAATTGTTGAAGTTATGGCCCCCAATCTAAAACAATTAAATCGTATCGACAAACTTTATTTTCAACATCAACTCATAATCTTACAAAATAAAATATTTTTTTTTTAAAAAGAAGATGCTCGAAAACACCACCTTGTTCTTCAAAACATATTTGGGCACGTTTTTCAACTGCTCAAACTGTCTTAAGTATGGCCCTACCATCTATCTGGGTCATCTTTTCCCTAACTGCAGTCTTTAAAGCGTCGACGTTATGGTACCTTCGCTTGTAAATTTGGTTCTTTAAGTAACCCCACAAGAAGTAATCAAGTGGGGTTAGATCTGGTTATCTGAGGGGCCACTGGATTGGGCCATTTGTTCCTATCCACTGATCATTAAAAGTAGTACTTAGAAAATGATAAGTACCTCTGGAGTTGAGGAGGTGCGCCATCTTGCAGAAAATGCAGATGATGTCTATTTATAAGATCCAATTCTCTAAGAAATTATTCAGAATTTCTGTCATAAATTCCACATATCTTTCACCAGTTGGGGTGCCCTCATAAAAGAACGGACCAACAATTTTTGAACCAATTATACCGCACCAAACGTTGAAACTGAAACGGACTTGTGGACCTCTTGGATGTACTAACAAAAGATTTTCTCTTGACCAATAATGGTGGTTTTTTCTATTAAACATTCCAGAATTTGAGAAATTTGATTCATCTGTCCATAAAATGTAGCGAAAATTATTTATATTTTGGCGACAGAAGTTAAGATACCAATGGCAAAAAACAAGTCTTTTCTCTGGATCCCTTGCCAAAAGCGTTTGAATTAGTCGGTACTTAAACGGAATAAATTTGTACTTTTTTAAAATCCTTTGAACAGTACCATAGCTGAAATTAGAGTCCTTGAGAATATCTGGTATTGAATTCTCACGATAAGCTTCGAAATATCCAATATCTGCAATTTCCGTGGCCTCGCTTATTGCGAATTCTTTTTTCCCTTGTTTTAGCAAAAACATTTTTCGTTCTAAATTTTCGATAAAGTCTAAGAAAATATCGTTCATACGGTTGAATGCGAGCGGGATATAATTCACTGTAGTATTCTCTTGCCTCAAGGAGGATTTTTGCACACTAAATAGCATTCTAACATATCACACTTTCTTCATGAAAAGAACATTTTTCTTTAAATTAATGACTGACACAATAAAGCTTATAAACAAGTATTTGACAAACACACTAATGTTTGACATTATTTGATTTTATCATTGTTTTCCAAGCCTTCTAGTTGCGAGTATGTCCAGTTTAGCAATTTGTCGCTTATTTTAATGCTGTCAAATCGCGAAGGCCATGTTGTTTTCATAGCCGTCTTAATTTTTAATACTGCAAATAATTAAAAATATTTATCGTTATTTTGACTTTTTTTTGACTCTAGGGAAAAGTCATTATAAACTTTTTTGTTTAAAATTTGATGTTTTAACAGAAAAAAATATAATATACAGGGGTTTCCATAAAAAAAAATTATTTTACTGAAAAAATCAAAATAACGATTCTCAATTGTTTTTTTTAATTCTCATTTTTACCAGATACATACATACAGAAGATACATTGAGGAACATCACTGTAGTTTATGGAAGTTTGCAAAGCAGGGAATTTGAGTAAGCACAATTTGGTATAATTTTTATGGTTTGTTGGTCATATTATAATACCATTTATAACATAATCTTACTAGATTTTTGACATAATCTTATTAGTTTTATTAGTTAAAGGGTGTTCCATTAAAATTAAAATTTGTGTTAAAATGCAAAAAGCTTAACCGACAGAAAAAAATCATAACGTCACTGTAATCTACAAAAAAATCTTAAAAATATTACCATTTTTCTTTATCTCTAATAATAATCGATATACAGGACAGAATTGCTCCATCTCTTACGGTTTTCTCAATGTCCCGTAAATACGGCCAAAATGCGCTACCCTGTACATAATAAACACGCTTACGGAGCAAGAAACTTTTTTTAACATTTTAATGATATACTGATTAGGACGGAAAAGTTAGAGTTTGTAAATTTAACTGTAAAAATTAATAAAAAAACACGAAAAGCAATTTAAATAAAATTTATCGGAAACTTTTTACTCGGTTTAAATCAGGAGTAATTTTGGAATGAATAACCAAAAAGACACATCTTTTAACAAGTTAAATTTTAATTTTATGTTTTAATGAGAAAAATATTATAGATTTATTTAAAAAAACTTGGAAAAGTTTTTTCTGTTATAAAAAAATACCATCTGTGGATGAAATCTGTCTAAAAATTAAATGTAAAAAATTTTGATTGTTTCTGATTAATGTTTTCACAAAGAATATGAAGATTTGAAACAAGACCAAGTTTAATTTTTATTCAGGACAATTAAAAAAAAATATTTTAATAAATTAATAAAAATATTATTTTATTTTCGTATAAGATTACACATCTTTTTGATGGTTACGTACCTATTCACGTGTTCTTTCCCCTTAATTAGATAGACGAGATATCGTTAGAATTGGAAATCTTTGTTAAAGGAGACTTGATTGTTACCATCAGGTTACTCTTAAAAGTTTTGTTTTATTTACCGCCATTTTTCTTTCCGATTTTTCTCGTTTTCTTCGTAATTGGGATTATATTAATTTTTTTACATGTGTGCGATTTTTATTTCATCAAAAACATACATGGAACTAAATGATACTGATTTATTATAATCGCTAGAAATAATATCAAGTTAGCCCTGATCAATAAACCTTCTGTTTTAAAGGGCTTTGGCTGAGTAGGCTGTGATAAACAAATGAGAATGACAATATACCTCCACTTAGATTGTTTTATAGCAATATTGTTATTTTATTTTAAAAAATTACTTGCAGTTTTAGAAAGTAAACCAAAACTAAAACATTACGCAAAAAGTATTTACTAAAACCGAAGAAATATATATACAAAAAAAAAAAAAAAAAAAAAAAAAAAAAAAATATATATATATATATATATATATATATATATATATATATATATATATATATATATATATATATATATATATATATATATAAAAAGATTTAAAAAAATGTTTTCCTGTAAAAAATAATTTTTATCTACGAAATTGTTGTTAAAATTAAAAAAATAATAATAATTTTTTATTTAAAGTGACCTGTTTTACCAGCTTGACTTGATTTTGTATCAAATTTCTAAAGTTTTCGGTAATGTAGAATTCTTGTGTTACCTTTTTTTGGTACAAAACAATGTAAAAATTATGACAAATGTCATTATTTTTCAAACGTGATTAGTTTACATGGCAAAAAGTAGGTAATATCTGATATTTTGGAGAACATGTTAAGGAAAATCCGAATTATAGTATAAGACAACTTGTCATAATCTTTAATATATCTAAGACACGGGTTTGGCAATGCTTAAGAAAGCACAGACGAACAGCATTTAATCCAAAATATTTAAATAATCACTTACATTTACTACTTAAGCCAAACTAGTAATAAGATTTATTATCGAGTTAAAAGGTATCTTCTTTAAGCATAATACATCACTTATTACAAAAAAATATATTTACAGAAATTTTGCCCAGTTAAAAAAAAATAATTTTTATACAAAACCAACAAACTGATAAAAAAATTATTAAAAAAGTAAAAAATTCATTTTGATATCAGAAAGATTTCAGTTAAAAATTTTTTGAAAAAAAATTTTGATGCTCTGTGTCAATTCCTTCCACACTTTCATGAAAACTTTCTCAAGGAGGTTTTAGAGGTGTTTATTAAATCTTATGATAAATAAATTTAAAAATATCTTTAACATTAAATTTATTAAAATAGACTTATATTTTCCCTAATAATAAATGAATTTTTTTTGACTGTGTTGGCAAGATAACATTTGGGAAAGTTATAATTTCCAAAATTTCATAAAGATCGAAAAGTGGGTATTTGGGAGATAAGGCTTTATAAAATTGACACATATATATATATATATATATATATATATATATATATATATATATATATATATATATATATATATATATATATATATATATATATATATATAAATTTTTTTTTGTACGTCACAAACGCCGTTTATACCAACCGAGGGGTGTGACGAAAAAAAGGGAGTATATTTTAATATGACACAATAAAGGGGAAAAGGGGAATTAATTCAAACAGGAAAAATAAACCAAAATCGTGTTGTCCACGACGGCAGAGAAATGAAACCGGAAAAAAAAAAATTTGTATTATCAAATACATGTTGACTCTTACAAATTTGCGTTTTTAAAAAATTTTTCCCAAAACCTAGTTTTTTTTTTTTTTATTACAAAAAAACCAATTTTCCCCGAAAATCCATTATCGAAAATTGCCTCACCGATGATAACGTAACTGGTAAAACATAAAATTTTATTTACTGCAAAATATTGCCGGCGAAATAAAAGATATTTTTATTTAAATTTTCACCATTCGAAAACCAGAAAAGGTACAATGGTCATAATTTACCTCGATTGTGACATTGTTAAATTCTAGTCTATTCAAACTGCGAAAAATAATGCAGTGTTTATGTAAATTTTATTTTTCTCTGCGACGACGAGATTTTAAATAAATAAACTATGGGAAAGTTTTAGCCAAGTCCGCCAGTAGTAGAAATAACGTAAAATATACTGTAGTTATTATTATCCTGCAGTAACGAAAATATACCGGGTGGTGAATCGCCGAGAGGAACATAGGAAATCCCGTGTAAATTTTGGGGGGCAATTTTGGCCCCCCTTTAAAATTTTAAAAAAATGTTGAAAAATTTTTTTAAGAGACTCATCTGACCCCTTCGTCCCGGTTTCAAAAAATTTTAATAAGCGAAACTTGAATCATTAATTAAATTTTAAAAATTCCAAAAATTTCCATCTTTTTTTGGGTTTAGGAAAAACCAAAAGGCCCCGTAAAATAAATATTTCCCCGCGAAAAAATGTCAATAAATCAGTGACAGTTGGTATTGAAACAAAATTTTTTTTAATCAAAAAAGTATCCATAATTAAGTGGCATTATGCGAGGAATAATTTTTGCAACATCTGAAATTTTTCAGTTTATTTCCCCCAAGCCCCTTTCCCTCCATTTTTTAAATATTAAACGTATTGTCAGTAACATTCCCAAAGGGATGAGCCGGGGCCCGGGCTTTTTCCGGGCCCCTTTGGCTTGGTCTTTTAGCAAGACCAAGACCGGGGGCCAAGACCAAGACCGCCTTCTCTTCCCCCAAAAAACCCAAAACCAAGACCCCGGGGATGCAAAAACCCAAAACCAAGAAAAAAACCGAGGAGTGCAAGACCCCAAAAAAAAGCGTTTACTTTTATTTTTTAAAATAATATTCAAATTTTTTATTCAAAAACAGAGGTCTTAAAATGACAAAAATGTCAGGGGAACCGCCCAAAAAAGGGTTTTTATGAGTTTAAAAGGTTTTTTTAATAAAATAATAAAACTTCTTTTTATAAAAATTTTTTCCAAATGTAGATTCAGTAACATTTTTCCCCAAAAAAATAAGTTTTGGGACTCAATGGTCCGACAAAGCTCGATATCTTAAAAACCCCCTTTACGACAAAAAAAAATAGAAGTAAAAAAAATTATAGAATCTGAAAATTACTTCCTTTTCCCCAAGTTTTTTTTTTTTAACTATCTAGTGATGCCCCTTACAGGGTGGAAAAAAAAAATTTCCAAAACCAGAAATACATTATTTTTTTGCCCCCCTTAAAAGTGGCATCATTAGATTCCCCCTTTTAAATAAGATATAAATGAAAAAATGATGGTTTAATAATAAATATACTTGTCTTTTCCCATGGGGAAACTTTTTTATAAATGGTTTTTAAAACCCCTTTGTTTAGACGGAAAACCCCAAAAAATGCCAAAGTTAAGATGACTCATTTTTGTCAAAATCTAAAATGATAGAAAAAAAAACCTCTACGTCGACATTTACCTATATGACAGTTCAAGAATTTCCAGCATAATATACAGGAAAGGGTTTTTAAAAAAAAATTTTTTCCATAATTTTTCTATTTTGGGGTTAAAAAACTAAAAATAAATAAGTTTTTTTTAGTGGTAGTGTTTTTTCCCCAAAATCTGAAAAAAAAATTTTTTTTTCTTTTTCTCCCTTTTTTTTTTATATTTTTTTATTTTTATTTTTTTCCTTTTATGAAGGGTTTTCCCGGGAGATATCGAGCTTTGTCGCACTTTTCGGCCACCTTGTATATTATTACGCAGAATGTTTTTAAAGTATTTTTACAAAATTTGAAAAAAAAAGTTTGTTTTTTGAAAAAGAAAGTTTTTTTGAAGGGGAAAATTTTCCCCAAAAATTTAAAATTTTAAAACAAGCGCAGGTCAATGCAGATATCCCCCTTTCCCCAATTTAAACTTATCTTGGATTGGGGGGCCAAAATCGTTTAGTTTAATGCCTCAAAAAAAACAGTCATGTTCGCTGTCTAAAAAAAATCTAATTCACCCTTTTCATATGAGGGAAAATTCTAGAACAAGAGTCGTTTAATCTAGTCGGGGTTCGGGAATCCTCAACTGGCAAAAACACTTTTTTTCCCCCTAGCTTCGGGTTAAAAAAAATTTGGGTTCCCTTTTGGAGAAAATGTTCTTTTTTTTCCCCAACTGTACACCTGTATGTATCCCAAATCAGACCCTTTTTTTTCTCATGTCGGGGGGGTTTTCGCCCCCCAAAAACCCCCAGCATTCTGGACTCCATTAAAAAAAGGTGTTCTTTTGGGGGGCCCGTTTTACAAAAAGGTTCCTCTTCTTGCCCATCGTCGAGCTGTGGGGATCTGTCGCTCTTTAGGTTTTTTCCGGGTTCTGCTCAGGGGAAAGGGCCAAAAACCCTTTTCTGGCAGCTCCCAACAGGCAACACGGGTAATTTTTATCCCCCCTTTTAAATTCAGTTAAGGCCCCAAAATTTTCCCCTTTTTCGTTCCTTTTTCCTAGAGTAAAATAGCCCCGGGGTTTTTTCCCCCTCCTCCCAATCTCCAAAATTTAAAATCCTGGTGAAAAACCCCCCTCACCACACTAAGACACCCTACGTTAGTCCCAGGCATCACCCCGTGGATGTCCCAAGATAAAAAAAAAATTTTTTTTTAATCAAAAAAACCAATTTTTTTCAATCATTTCTATGAAAATTTCACATCTGGCCTCTGGCCCCGAGTACTCAGTTTTGTATTTGATTTAATTTTAAAAACTTTTTAAAAAAAAAATTTTAAAAATTTTTCCCACCCAAAAGGGCGCTTTAAAAAATAAACCCCTCATTTAAAATATCCTTTTAATCAAATAATTTTTAAAAATTCATGTAAGGTTAAATTTTATATTTTAAAATTTTAAACAAAAAATATCCATCTTTATTTATTTGTAAATATTAAAAAAATATATTTTTTTTTAAGATTGCTTGGGGTTTAAATTTTACTACCAAAAAAAAAAAAACCAACAAGAGTCTTGCAGCAAGACCAAGACAAGACCAAGACCTTTTTGGGGCAAGACCGGCCCTTTTCCCAAAACCCCCTTTTTGGGCTTGAAGACCAAGACCAAAAACCAAAAACCCAAAAAAAAAGAATAGCCCGGGGTTGGTCTTGGTCTTCCTTTTTTCATCACAATCCAAAAAGGAAAACCTAATATAAATTAAAAAGGAACTCAGGATATCGAAAATGAGCCCCAAAAAAAGAGACAGAATCTTAATATTCTTTTCCGAGGGGGAGGAAAAAAAAATGGTTAGATGTTTAGTTGGGGTTCTTTTGGGGGTAAATAAACATCATACAACGGTTTGGGGCCCCTTTAAAAAATTGTATAACTTCAAAAAAAACAAAAAATGCAAGAAGGGAGAAAAAACGAAGAATGGTATTTTGTTTTGAAAAAAATAGAAAAGCAAATAACGATAGTAATTTTTGGAAAAATATTTGTTTTACCAAAAAAATGTACATGGGGTTTTAGCCCAAAAATGGAAATCCCCTTTTTCATACTCAGACCTTCCCCAAAAAAATATGTACCTTAAAAAAACTGGCCCCTATCATTGACCCTTTTTTTTGGGCTTTTAAACCGACAGCAGAAACCCATTTGAACTTATTTTAAAAGCAAATTGGACCCGCCTTGGGGAAAAGTTGTTCGGGGAAGATCGAATGATCTGGTACCAAAAAGGGTTTTGGTTTTTTTCGTCCATAATACCCGCAAAGGGGTTGAAAACCTGGAAAATGCTTGTAACGGCAATATTTTGGTCCACTATATCGGTATTTTTGGTATCGGTTTTCCCAAAATTTTAAAGCTTCTTTGGGTACTTAAAAAAAGGGGATTTTTTAAAAATTAAAATTTAAAAAATTTAAAACCCCTTTTTTTAAAGTTATTTCGTCAGAATTTAATAAAATTTCCTCAATTCAACGTTACAAATGAATTTTTTATCGGTTTTGGGTTTGTTTGTTTAATGAGGGTTGTTTTTTTTTAAAATTTTTTGATTAAATTTTAAGTTTTATGTAATTCTCTTTTTTTTTTTTAAAAAATTATTATATTTTTTTTATTTTTTTTTCCCCCCCTAGTAAAATATTAAGAGTTTAAGTTTCTTTTTTTGGATCTATTTTGATCTTCTGAGTAAAACCCTTTTTATTTTTTTTTTTGATGTCTTTGCACTCAATTTTTTGGGGAATACATTTAATGGTTTGGGGCCCGATAGGCAACGGGGAAAAAATTGAAAATATTTCAGATACTCTATTGGTTTAATTAAATTCTAGTAGATAAAAAAATTTTTTTTTAATGATCGAAAGTAATAATTTTTATTAGTTAAAAAAAACTACATTAAATATTAGGTTTGATAAAAAAAAATCTTAACGTGTCTTTTACTTTGAATGTAATGGTTGGGAAATTGACAAAAAAGAAAAAAAAAACCCTTTATTCGGCTGTACGTCAGTTTTGGGGAAAAAATTTTTTAAACCCAAATTTTTGCTGGTGGCTGGTGTATTTGGTTTTATCTTAACCGAAAATTTTAAATTTTAAAAAATTTATTTAATTGAAAAAATTTTAAAATTTTTTTGGAATTTTGGACAATGGTTTTCACATTTTTTTTTTAAAAAAATTTTCTTACATTTTCTGAAAAAAGTACGGGGCCAATCATTCTCTTTAAAATTTCATGGGTTTTCCCCATGTTTCGCTCGGTACGCACAACCCGGTATGAAAATTTTTTGAAAGTAAAAAAAGACTTCTGACAACGGGTTTTTTTTAAAATATTCCTTACCTTTTGGTTCAAAAAACCCTTCCCGAGAACACGGATCACATAGCCAAAAAAAATATTAAAAACTCCAAAAAACCCCCCGCCTTGCCCCGGTTTTTCTTTTCACTATAGTACAGGCAGACAGGACAAGTGATGGAACTCTTTTTTAATAGTTTTTTTTCCCAGGGGGGTTTTAAAAGAAAAGGTCGTGGATACCTTTTGTCGGGGGCCCTTTAAAATTTTTATATATATTTTTTAAAAAAATTTTTGTGTTGTTTATTATTGGTATTGGAAAATTTTTTTTTATACATAATATTAAAATGGGGGACCCTTTTTTTTTCATAACGAACTAAGTAGAAATATTGTGTGGGGGAAAAAAATTTCGATTTTTGTGTCCACCGAAGATAGCAAAAATTTTTTTTATATTTGATGAGCAGGCCCCGGGTTTAAAAAAAAGACTTTTATTTTAGTTCTTTTTTTAGAATTGAATTCTCCCCAAAAAAAGGGAAGGCTTTGACATAAACTATGCCGACACAGTTTTAAAAAGGAAAGATGAATTACCCGACGAAGACCAGTATGAATTTTTGGTGGGGGAGACTCCGGCGATGAAAAAAACCTAAAAACCCAAAAATGGGGAACCCCCACATAGTTAAACCCCGAAAAAAGGAAGGGGGTTTTTTTTTCATATCCACGAACCAAAAATTGGGGAACCCACTTGATGACGATAGAATGAATGACGAAGAAGATAATTTTTGGGGGAAAAGGGGGATATTTATGGCATTCAAGGAACCAAATACAGCCGTTAAAACTCCCTCGTCTTTTAAATTGTAATAAAATTGCCAAGTCTTAAAGAACCGGCAAAAAGTTTGGGAAATAAACCCAAATTTTAAAAAATTTGGAATCTGTTATTCGGGGGAAGCTATGAAAATGAAATCTGTTGCATACTAACGGGGAATTTAGAGGAAGAGCTACTCATAAAAACAAATCCACAGACTACAAGGACACTGACTTTATTGAAACCGACCTTTTGGGTTGCTGATGTTTACGTCTATATATCGGTCCAATCATGAAAAATGCTATCACTATTTTCAAACAAAGCTGGCCGTCCAATATTCAGGGCTGTAATGTCTTTAAAAAAGGGTTTTAAATCTCTTTTTTTCTTCGATTTGATGACGTAAAACAAGGGAACTTCGTAGTCTAGAAAATCCCAAATGCAGCCATATCTTTATCTTTAACGTTTCATTGAGAATTCTCAGAAATGTTTTAATTTAGGCCCAAATACTGTATTGATGAGATGCTAATTAGCTTTCGAGGGCGATGTTCTTTTTAAAAAGTTAGCCGAATAAGCCGGCAAATCGGATCAAACATGTGCCTTACTGATGCTAAAATATCATATCTCTACAATGCCTATATCTATGTAGGGGACACGAAACGTATCCCCAGAAGAAAAACATTGCTAAAAACCCACCCAAATTCTGGGCTAATAAAACCAGGGAAAAAAAAACAGAAATATAACGGCAGATAATTGGTTTTCATCAATTGAATTGTTCGGGGTTAAGGGAAAAAAGGTCTAACTTTCACAGGACACTAAAAAAAAAAAAAGCGGAAATTCTAGGTTTTTACCTTCTCCCAGAAGACCAATTGAGTCCCTTTTTATGGTTTCTCCCAAAGGGCAGCTTTACATTAATTTCCCCGGTTTGAAGAAGAATAAAAAGATATTAGTTTCTTCTATGCATCATAGTAAAGAAACAGATCCAGATAACTCTCTTTCAGAAATAAATTCATTTTATAATGCCCCAAAGGTGGGGGGATATCGATAGAAAAGTTCCAATTATTCTTTCAGGTCGTCGATGGCCATTAGCAATTTTACAGACTTAAAAATCAACAACGAATCCTATTCCTTTTTTCTCATTATCGAGATATTAAGCCTATATCAAGAAAATTTTTCGAAAACACATGAAACTTGGACACCTCATATGCGAAGAAGAGTTGAGAACTAAAAATTCCCAGGGAAAATTTAGACGCTCATACGAAGCGTTTTTAAAGATAATAAAAATAACCATCAACATCGGCAGATGATCGTTTAGAATAAAAAAAAATTTGTGCGATTTTCCATGAAAAAAAAAAACTTTTTTTAAGTGTTATACCTGCCAGAAGCCAATTTGCCTGGAGCATGCAAGTAAAGAGAAAAAATGCATTACTGAAGACCGTTAAATATTTTTTTTCATAACATGTTTATATTTTTTTTAGTTTTTTCTGTTTACTTTGTTTCTTAGTATATTAAAAAAAATAAATAATATGTCGTTTTTTATGTAATTTTTGGGAAAAACTACAAAGCGGTATTTAATACCGATATTCACGGATAGCGTAAAATTTATCAACCCTCGGGGGGGTTTAAAA